>JAFVLL020017275.1:0-21780 GCA_021397915.2 Tor tambroides
AGAAGACCACCAGACTGGAGCAGACTGATCAGGAAACCATGGCAGAGACCGAAATCTAGGGAGAGCAGAGACAGACAACACAGGCAGTGCATTCAGGATCTCAGGCAGAGAACACAAAAAAAAAAAAAAATCATCAACAGGTTCACTGACTGAAATTGGACAGAACGACAGCTCATAGACAGGGTTACTGGCTGACACGGGACAGGCTGACAGTTCAAAATCGGGTTCCTTGACTGAAACTGGACATGATGACAGTTCATAAATAGTCTCTATGGCAGTGACAGAGTTAACATGAAAGACATGGGATGCATTGATAGTCTCTGGGCTTATGACAGGCGATTTTAAGGGTTCAAAGGCGGGTTTCTGGGTTGTGACAGACAGGGCAACAAACTCGGTATTGGCCTCCTTGAGAGTGGTTGGACAGACAGACAGTTCAATATTAGACTCATGGACTGGAACAGGACATACAGATAATTCAGCCCAAATGCAACATAAAGCGATCCCCATCATGGGAAGCGCTTTGGACAGGGGAATTAGTGAAGGAACAGGAGGGTTAAAGTGAGCTGGTTGGGTATACCAGCTGCACGTGCAGACACCAGTGGTGCATCACTCACACTGGATACAAGACTAGGATACTGAAGGACTGACCTTGAATATCTGGGTGTGGCAGACAGGACGTGACAAGACTCTGGCTGATCAGCTGTGATGTGACGTGGTTCTGGATGGTCAGTGGTGACGTGAAGAGACTCTGGAAGATCCGCTGAGATGTGATGAGACTCTGGATGGTCAGCGGAGACATGAAGGGACTCTGGATGGTCAGCGGAGACGTGAAGGGACTCTGGAAGGTCAGCGGAGACGTGAAGAGACTCTGGAAGCTCAGCTGAGACGTGACGAGACTCTGGTAGTTCAGCTGAGACGTGATGAAACTCTGGAAGTTCAGCTGTGACTTGACTTGGTTCATGACGACCAACTGTGACTTGACTTGATTCATGACAATCAGCTGTAGCTGGACTTGCCTCATGAAGATCAATTGTGACTTGACTTGACTCATGAATGGTAGCTGTGACATGACGGAACGTCGTTCTGGCTGCCATTTTTGTGAATGGGTTCCACTGTCGCCGCCATTATGTGAGTGCGCTCGGGTACAGCCGCCATTTCACGAGCGGGTTTAATCACCGGAGTTGCGATCAATAAACTCGAATGTCCCAGAGCCGGCGATTGACTAAACGTCACGGCCGCCATTATCGGCACGGACACGATGTCGTCCTCTGCGACACCCGCAATGTCCTCCTCCGCGACACCCACGGTGAATGAGGAACCGACTGACAATAGAGCATAGTCCAAAAACTGACTGAGTTACGAACGCGGACCCTCGAGTCTAAGCTTAGACTTGAGAGGTGGGTTTATGCCATCACAGAAAATCTCTATCAGAATAATGTCCGGTAATTCTGAATAGTGAGCGATGGCTAAAAATTCTCGAATATGGTTTTCCAGTGATCGTGGACCTTGTTTAAGTGCAAATAATATTCTTGTTGTGTCCATACCTGGCCAATGTCTGTTTGAAAAGCTGCTGGATCCTTGTGAGGCAGAGTATTCTGTAACGGAGCCAACGAGACGTGAGGCGTACGGATCCATTTGCAAGCTTTATTTCCAGACGTGGTCAAAAATACAGGCAGGGTCAAAACATCGGCAAACAGGTATAACACAGACAAGACGAAGAGTAATCCTAGGGCAAGCGTGGGTCTTTGATCAGCAAACAATATCCAGAGGGCTTGAGAAGAGGGGTAGTCCAATAACATGAGCAATAATCCAAACGAGGTACAAACAGAGTCCGAACGGCGAGACAAGGGTAAATCCAAGATACACAGGCAGGAATCAGGAAACAAGGCAACAAGGAGACTAACTAGAACTCGAAACTAGACTCAGTAAAGCAGCTATCACTAGGTGAGTGATAAACGCAGAACAATACATGAGACTAAACAGAAACACAGAATGGCTCGGTAAGGCAGCTAACACTAGGAGAGTGCTAAACGCTAGAACAATACTCGGCGGTGAGGAAGAGGGAGTCCAAGGCTTATAAAGAGTGTCTGATGGGATTCAGCTGTGTATGTGTAATCAGTGCAGTGGATGATGGGAAATGCAGTCCAGTGTGATGTGTGGTGTGAGAGTCAATATGATGGAGAGGCGACCTCTTGTGGCAGTCGGACAAAAGACCACGAACCGAATTCGTGACGATGTTATACAGTAGTTACAGATAACTTAAACCACCTAGTTTGGAAAAAATAACATTAGGGATCAAATTCCATATAGATGAGCTTATAGATACAATTCTTTATCCAATTTATTTTAAAGGTGTTGTTTACAGTGGTAAAATCATGAAAGTTTAAACCCCCTTTCTCAATGGTGTTCATAAGCACAGATTTTCTAATAAAATTAGTTTTATTCTTCGAAAAAATTTGAAGCATTGTATCAATTTTTTTAAGAATGGCGGTGTCAACGTTCAAAGAGAAAGCAGCATATGTTAACCTTGACAAACCTTCAGCTTTGACTAGTAAGATTCTTCCCTTTAATGAGAGATCACCCGTCTACTTTAAAATGCCATACCTTGAGCTAAACCAAAGTTTATGGGATGAAACAAATGTTCATCTGGCTATATATTTACAGAATAATGGTGAACTGTCTATCATGACAGATGACCTGAAAACAGAAGATAAACACTTCATCCAGATATTCAAAACAGCCAAATCAAATTAATGAATAGTTCTTCCTATGAAAATTGAATATTTGCTACATTGAGTTTTAACTGGTGCTGAAATCAATAGGCACATTTAAACTTAAAAAGAAAAAGAAAAACAGCATTTATTGTAGTGAAGCAAATCTTTGTGTTTTAGTGAATTAAGTTGAAATTTATATATAAACGTGATAAAATATCTCATTATAAATACTTTAGACATGCTGTTTGTTGGCACTATATTAAATGTACAATTAAACAAAAGTTTGATGTGTAATACATTATAATTTTGCATAAATGGGCGCAGCAGAATTTATTGATGGCAAGAATTTTCATACTGAATTAAATTTATTTTCACAATTACAATTTACAAATCATTCCACACATACACACACACACACAAAACTACATTAAATAATGTAATTAAATAAAGTTACTCTAATGGCCCAGTTACAGCCAGTCACAGTAAACTTAATAGAATTGTAAAAGTAACAAACCAACAAATAAATAAATAAAAATAAAAACCCTTGAAATAACAAAATATCTTAATTTATTTTGAAATATGTTCACATAAGATTATGCGACATCACACATGAATAACTTTTGAATGTTTGGGAAACCCAGTACTAAGTACATAAATGTGATGATTTACAAAACATTGGGTAACACAATGAGGTTCCATTTAATAACATTAGTTAACATGAACTAACAATGAAAAATACCTCTAAACACTTGTTCATCTTAGTCATGTTAATTTTTTTATTTATTAATATATTATTGAAATCAAAAGTTAATATTATTTAACAGACCTGACCTAACATGAACTAACAATGAACAATTATATTTTCATTAATTAACATTTACAGAAATACTGTAACAAATCCATTGTTCATTGTTCTCTAATGGTATAATGCATCAACTAATATTAAGTAATAATTATTGTAAAGTGTTACCAACATTTGTTTTAAGATGGTAATTTATATCTGTAGATTTAGTGTGCCAGTAAAGATAGGCCTATATCAGCATTAATCAAATAATACCTAATCCCCACTATCTCTGTTCGTGTTAATATGTGAATTAAATGATAATTTGGTTTGGAAAGCAGAAGTGGCATTGAAGCTCACGGGAACAGACAGGGCCAGCAGTGGTCACAATATGGTCTCATCCCCTCAAGGCCCTCCATGACCTGTGTCTGTGCTAGGAGAATAATAAGCCTTTGTGAATAGAGCCTCGTAAAATCCTGCATCCCTACAGAGTGAGAGAGAACCAGGCACCTGTATTCAGAATGCGAGAAAAGAGCTTCGGCCCTTTTCACTTGAAGCAACTGCTTAGTCTGGGATAAGTGAAAAATGGTTAATTACAACAGAGTAAGATACAAATGGAAATGCAGTTGCAAGAACTAGAGAAACACAAAGCAGACTGTGAAGATTTTTACTACCGGTTCAGATTTTCTTACATCTTTGAGTTGGTTCTGTCTGCGGAATGTGTTTTGCTACTGCTGTAACTTGCTGTCCTCTCTTCTGATCTCCCCAATTTGGGTCTCTCGCCCTCCTGCTGGGTTTGTAGTAATTAAGAAATGAAGGTCTTACACTAACGAGTCTTGTAAGATAAGTGCTGAAGTGACTTCTTGTCAGAGGAGGTACCTATTGTCAAATGTGTATTTGCACAGAAGTTGATTTATTGCAGACAATAATTTAAGTTAGTGGCCACAATCCTAAAATTTGTAATGCTTGTTGTTATTTAAGCCTATGTGAAATGTCAGGTGTCATGTGGCTGGCATCTCTCAGGTTTTTAATTGGAGTTGAAGCATCACAATTGTTGCCCTCTTTAATGTCTGTAATCAAGCAGACGTGTGAGGTCACTCGTGTTAAAAGTGTGTCCATTCCGTCATTGTCCCCAGCAGTTTGGGGTCAACCCCTTTTTCACACACAAGGTGAGAGGTTTCCCCTCAAGAGGTGAGGAGTGATGTGAAAGGATGATTTGTCGTTTCTGACACTTTTTCACAAGCCATTACATTCCTCCACTGGGTACCAGGAGGGATGCTTAGTTTAAGTTTGCTCAACATGGTAGCTATGTTATTTTCAACTACAGAGCATTCACACTAGGCTCTAATTGCAGCAAACTGGAAAATGCAATAGAGCCTTCTGTGTGAACACAAGCCAGAGGTAGAATGTTGATAAATGTAATCCTGGTATAAGAGTAGCAATGTTACCAGTATCAAGCCCGGATCACGTGTGGTTTTGTATAGGGTGTGTGTCATGACATTAGTTATTGTGTGACTATTGGACCAGTGAAAGAAGGAGAAAATTTATACATAGACACAAGATGCAAAAAAACATAAATAACAATGGCAGCAAACTGGAGTGATTCCAGAAGGTCAGGGTTTTTCTGTATGTTAGAAGTCACTTTGTGATGTTTGACTTTTTATGGGCCTGTCTAAGGTGTGTGTTAATTAAAGCACAGAAATCAGGAATGCTCTGGAAATGCAAATGAACAAAATTGCACAGTGCCAGAACAAATTTTCACAGAAGTTTTATGGAAGATGCATACATGATTTTGTCCTTTGGAGGGACAATGTAGTTAACATCAGTTATTAACATGTATTAACAGGATCATACAGGAAAAAATATGTGACAACCCTAAAATGAGAGAAACTGAACCAAAACTATATTTTGTTGTGTTTAGGCCAATTTGTGTAATTTCTTTCTAAAGGTACCAACACACAGTCTTGAGAGTTTGAACTTTTTTCTCTTTTTTGCGGTGACTTATAGTGACCTCTCACACCATTGTGAGGGTTAAGTTTATGGGTGAACCTTCATGGTGAAATTTTACATACAAATTGTATGTTTTTGTATGAGTAAGATCTTACAAATTCATTATAAATCAATTTGTACATACAATACTTGCACATACATGTGTTATTAAGTAGTTATTACAGTGTATTAACCAGTAATAATTTAATAATTAAAAAATGACAATTGTTCCAAACATTATGATTACATTGTGTCACTTTTTCTTAAAATTTGACTAAATAACTTGGATTATTCTTTGATAATTGTAATAAGTGCAATACCAAAGTTCTACCAATGCTGACCTGATCTATGTGGAATGGCTAGTTCTGGTGATTACTGCTCATGCAAGCCTTCCTGCCTTCCCCCCTACCCTTCCTCCATGCAGTGTAACAACAAATCTCCTTTTCTGCCTGAAACTATTGAGTCAACAAACGTCACTCCAGCTAGGTTGTGGCCCACAGGAAAGAGGTGGGGTCTCCTTTTCAAAACTGGAGTGGAGCCAAAGGCAGATTTTTTTCAGACAAGAACCACCTGTTAAAATCCAGACAAGACAAAAAAGGGATGTTTAAAAGCTCTAAATGGAGGGTGGAGGAGGAGATGGGTTAGTGCTAGCTTTCACATGTACATGACTGCACACAAGGGCCATAGTGTTAAATGAGAAGCTTTGAACTTTCTGTCTTCTGTACAGAAAATCTGTAACTGTATTCAGATATTAGGTCAAATATCAAATTTCTTTCTCACCAAAGTGTCTCACAGTAGTGGATTTAACAGTATAAATTTGTTTGTCAGACAAGAATTTGTTCAAGCTCCAGAGTTTTTTTAAGGTCTAAGTGTGCGGCCCCCAAACCGCTGTGTGCCAAAATAAGACCAAGCAAGTGTAAACAAGGGTAAGGCTTCATAGAAGCTGAGGCAGTGCTTCACCATCTAATCTGTGAGGAACTAAGGACAGAGACCTTTTAGAGTTAATAAGATCAAAGAGCGTGAGTAAGAAATGTTGGTTTAATGTCTTATAATAATTGTCTCTCTTTTCCTGTTTGCATTTGAGTCATAGAAACTGACTGTGAGTGGAGGGGTTTTCCCTCCCTCTGTCTGTTGGCATGGGCGGACGGTGAAGCCATGAACTGTGCAATCCAGTCCGGTGCTTCAGGGCAGCCAGTAAAGTGTGCACTATTGTGTACGGCTGAAAAAAAAAGAAAGAGAGCAAAAAAAAGGAGGGGGAAGAAAAGAAACTCAGTCCCCTTTGTGTGGAGAGTACCCAGCAGGAAAGCGATTTTGCAATTACTTCTGCTTGCCGGCGAAGCAAGCTTGGTTCCTCTGATCTACACACACTTGCACACTGGACTGTCTCACTCTGCTCACTGCTTATAGAAGCACATACAAGAGTGAGCGTGTGTTTACGGGCTGCGTCTGGACGCGCTTCCGAGATCCAACAGCAATGCAAGGCTTCTACCCTTGATGATGAAAGCAGACGTCAGACTAGCCCATGAATATTGATGCGGAGGTAGTCTGTTTCATAGACGGAACAGAAGGAAGCAAGATGGCTGCCCTTTAGGATTTGTTTAAGAGGAGACCTAGACGGTTTGTTGGAATTCTACAAAGTGGAAGGACTTAAAATAAGGTGAGAGGGTTTTCCTGTTCTTGCCCTTTCTCCTTTGCCCTCCAGGGTCTCTTTAATGGCTTCAAGCTCTTTTTTAGCAATGTACTGTCCTTTTTAAAACCGTGAGCTGACATAAGAATGAAAGGATATTAGATAAAGCTTCACCAACATGGCTGACGTTTTCTGTCTCTCTTTCTCCCTCCCCTCTCTCTGTCCCTTTTTTTGTTGGCTTGTGCAGACAGAATGTATTTCAAGCATTTAAATCTCATTTGTCTTCATCAGTCATTTTTATCTAAGATGTTGTGCAGTGGACAGCTTTAGGAATGCGTCTGCTTTGAAAAATGGTGATCTTTGTGAGGCTGTTGGCCAATTCTTCTTCAGGCACTATTTCCCAATACATCTCCTGTGCTGAGAGAAAGACTAAACAGTCACACTGCTAACAAAATTATCTTATCTCTTCAGTGTCCACCGACCTAGCTAGACATCTGTATGTCCAGGAAAGAGGCATTTTAGGGTCTGAAAAAAAATCATATTTATTAAAAGAAATATATGTATTATTTTTCATGTAAATGTGACAAGGAATATTATTTTCTTTAAATATGACAAAGTTGTTTTTGGTACATTTTTCCTTTATTTGATATGTGCTTTGATTGAATGTAGGTGTTTGGCTAGGAATAGTGAAGCTCCTTGCTTTCATTGCATTCATCAGTGAATGACAAGCAGACACAAAGGCTAGCACAGTCCTGAGGATTAAAAAAAAAAAAAACAGAAGAGCGTAGTGGTGGAAGCCCACAAGGTCAGAAGCTTTAAAAGAACTGAAACCCAACGCCATCACACCATTAGCTGAGGGCCACCAGAGAGTGGAATTTTTGCCTCGTCTGACATTAATAGTATTTCCATTGTTTATTTGTACACAACATCTTAACTGTGCTTATGTCTACATTTTATGCTCACAGTGAATATTTTCATTAGAAGCAAAAATGTTTAAATTAGAGAACATCAGTTCTCTGTATAACATTCATTCATATAGAGAACAATTTAGTGTCCATGCTAAATTTTATTTATATTCCATTAACATATTATTTGCAGCTCACAGTCCATGGCGTGTTGTAGTGGCCTGGAATATATTTGCATATATCTAACATCAGCTATAGGCTATTGAAATTAAGACTGAGCAAAGAAAATGTCAAATGCTTTAATAAATTTACCATTGTATTGAGAAAGTCAATATTCAGCTGGAAATAAAAAAGTAAGAAAGTCTGAATGTTCCAGATGAATTTTTGAATTCATTGTTGCTTTTGACAGGTAACAATAAAACGTATTAACTCGAGTAAACTGTGACAAAAGGCTACAGCAGCAACTCTTTTATCTGCGCTAATGAATTGCAAATGTTACCTTTGCTTAACTGATTTTAACAGCCCTATTAGGATTTGCATCATAATTGGCTACTGGAATAATACAGATAAAAGTCCTGTCCCCTTTTTTGTGTATTTAGCTTGTGTATTCCAACATTCTGTTTAGATGTGAAGTGTGGAAGTTAGCCCATGCCTGCAAGGGGATCCTTTATGGAGTGTTGTCAATAAACGTGATAGAGAGGTGGTGCAAATGCTAATGTAACCACAGTGAAGGAATCTGGATACTGTATAAGCTTCCACTCCAACTTTATGTTTAGAACAGATAATTGTAGTAGTGGTGATACAGCAATACATCAGTCACTAAACATTTTTTTTTTTGCTTTAATATAATTGCAACGCTTGTGTGTCCATGGTAAGGTTTTAACAGGTGAGAATATACAACATTAACTGGAGTTTATCTGGACTGAAAGTACAGGCAGACCCTTTTCTCTGATAAGAGTGTTTGGTGAAAAACAATAATGCACTTCTGTTCAATGGCATGGTAGATTTCTTTGCATGATAAGAAGGCTCTTTGTGTGCTGCATACTCAAATTATTATTTAGAAAAAATAAATGCTAAAATGTTTTATTTGGTTGAATGTATGAGTGAAAAGCAGACATTTGATTTTTTTGATCATCTTTTTTCCCACCATTTTTGTCACTTTCAGTTTTGCTTTGCTTGTGATTTGTGCTCATCGTATTTTTGCTAGGGGTCGGTGTTTAAAAATCACAATTTTGGACAGTTTCTCTAAAAAGACAAGCTTTTGCCTCTATTTGCAATGAAAATATGGGAATTTTATATTATTTAATTACAATATTTTTATTTGTAGGGCTTATTAATAACGGCATATATACTGTATATCAATTATCATAACCCTTGGTCAAAAACATTTTCCAGGCTGCATAGTAATTTCTTGTCTTAGTTAATAGCTCATAGCTTGTACTGCACTTGATTCAGTAATATTTTAAGCATTTTTGGTGTAAATTGTCACAATAGCTCTGATTGCTGGCATTTATATGACATTATATACACGTTTGTCTCATCCTTCAATACAATCATTGGATGTTTGCATTTTTGAAGAGAATTTTGGGGTGTTAGAATATGTATTGTTGTCAAGGTTTAATTCTCAGGCGTGAACTGAAGAGCACACTCCACGTGCGTAAGCGCACATGGTCGCTCTGTTTACAAACACTACCTCACAACCCAGTCACAGGGTTAGATGGAGAAGTGTACTTACACCAGCCAAGAAGGTCACTGGAAAGCACGGTCAATGACTACGCCAATTTAGACCCTTTCCAGAACATTTGTACTCAAAAGACTTTAGCAAAGTTAAACTCATGGCACGTGGCTTGCATAGTTTCTGCCACCTTCAGTTCTCTGAAAACTACAAACGTCTTGTGGTTAGAGGACTTGGCTGAATATATTTGTAAAGCTCAGTGAATCTCTATAAAAGATTTTTCATTACTTATTAAATAAAGTACTGATTGGTACTGTACTTCTGACAAAAGCACATGTTAATTTCCTCTGAGGTGAACGAAGTGATGATGCACTTATAAATGTGGGTTTCAGTATAGGTTTTCTCTCCAGTTCCAGCTGTGTGGATTCAGAGAAAATCTGGTTGGTTACAGCAGAGGCGTAGAATGGTGGTTCATAACAGAAACGCTTGATGTGTTTCCCCTCAGAATCAAAGATTTAGAAAAAATATGTATGTCAGGCTAATATAAGAATCATATGCCACATGCTAATTTCGAAAAACGGTGACGTCAGTTTGGGGTTATAGGGGGATTTTGCTTATATAAGAATTGCTCAGAAGTCAGTCTACCAAGAAGAGGTCTGTTGCATGTGTCTGTGAAATCTTTTGTGTGTGCATGTGGGGGTGCACACATTCAGTACCAGCAGACACACTAATCACAACCAGGCTGCTCACGAGCCCAACAGCCTCAGTGCAACAAGGCCACAGAGTCAAGAAATCTAAAAGGATCTTTTTCATAAAATACTTCATAAGAATATTTTCAATAAGCTGATAATTGAAAAGGGGACAAAGGGGTGTAAGATTCACATATATATTCACTGGTTGGCAAGCTAAAAGTGACCTTGTTGACAGCAGATTTACCACAGAGACAGCTGGACCTCAGTGTCATTCAAGACTGTAAACTACCCATAAGCCTTGGGTGACATTTCAAGAGGTTAAAGATGAACAGGGGTCGATCTGAAATTTGGGTCAGACAGAGGATGTCTCAAAGTGGTCCAATACTTTCATGTGGTTTTTGTGTCAGAGACCATGTCTGTGCATTGCATTTCCCCCAGCAGAAAGTAATGCTATATCAGCAGTCTCTGAAGTTTGGTGAAAAATAAATTGGAAGATATTACAAGCCAACATGAAATGTAAAATACAAGCTCTGTCAGGAGATTAAAAGTATTGGGTGAAACTTTTTCCAGGAAAATTGCATAATGATAATTGTATGTATGGATGTATTTATTTATTTTTAGAGCTGTATATAATACTGTTGTGGATTTACAAGGAATAATGCATTGCAACTCCAAGGCCTCAATCTAAAGGTGACAATGGCAAGAAAAAAAAATACTTACATTTCTAAGGTAAGGTAAAATGAGGAATGAACACTGGGATGAATAAAGACACATATGACAAAAAATGTAATTATTAATTTATTAATTTGCGGTGACATATTCAGTTGAATTCTTGTTAGGAATAAGCAATCAGGATTCATTGACAATATCTTCAAGAAAGTCTCATAGCATCACTCTAGACTTTTAATCTGAACCACCAAAACGCTGGTATATAATGTGACATTCTTACCTTGGTTCAGATGATTCTGTTAAAGCTTTATATATTGAACAGTATTGCTATTATTATATTATGTAGATACATTTTGAAGCCCTATTTGAGACTGCAAAAAATCCTCTTGTGAGTTTTGTCATTTTTGGTACATTTTTGGTATCAGTATATCAGAGCTTTGTAACCTTAAAGGACATGAGAGATAAGGTGACAGTACAGTTCATAGATATTGAACTAAATCATTTGCTTTGTTAACAATTTTAATGAACAATATATAAACATTTTAGAGTTAATGCAGAACAGGTAACCAGTGTAAAGAAAATAAGGTTAAACAGTTGTTTTAAATATAAAAACGTTTTGAATCATGAATAGAAGGAATGTTTCATAACTTAGTGATATATCTAGGAGGAATGCTGTTCCAGAGACGCTGGAATGCTACTTTGAAATGACAAATTCAACATGACTCCCACGTCCTTAACTGTAGAGCAGTAAAACCATCTAGACAAAAACTATAGTCAAGCAACTATTAGTAATGTTTGATCCAATGATTAGTATTTCAGTTTTAATAGAATTTAGCCAAAGATTTTTTTTTTATAAGATCCAGTCTTTGATGTCCTTAATGCAGTCCACCCACTTGGAAGACTGAGATTTCCTCTGGAGTAGAGGAAATAGAGAACTGAGTGTTGCCCCCATTATAACAAAAAGCTAAAGCCACAAAATGTTTGTCAGGTAATCTAAAAAATCTGATTTATGTGGTAACATACATACCCTGACTATTTAAGGATACACATATAAATATTTTAATGGTTTAGAGTAGTACATCTTAAAGCTAATAATTGCACATTTACACATTTCCAGTGCAAATTTAGTAATAATAGCACCAAAATGGAGTAAGTGCATGGAGAACAAGCAAAGGCCTGAGACTGAGTATTTTGGAAACCAACTGTGTTACTTCTGACACCTTGTTATTTACACAAATAAAGTGATTGACCTGAGAGGTCAAATCTTACACCTCGAACAATAATGGACTACTAATCCCCAACACAGATTGGCCACATCTGTCTCCTCTCTACTGAATGTTGTATACTGCCGTGTATACGGATGGGATAGATTTCCCCCAAGTTATAGGCAATAATACAACTTAATAAACTCAAGAAAAGGATCACTATTAGAAATACTATGGGGTAACAGCATACACCCTTATATGTGCAATGCTCCACTGGTGTCTAATGGCGCTTTTCCACTGCATGGTACGGCACGGTATGGTTCAGTACGGCTCATATTTGGGGGGTTTTCCACTGGGTACAGTACCTGGTACCTGGTACTTTTTTTAGTACCACCTTTGCTGAGGTTCCAAGCGAGCCGTACCGTTACCAAAACATGACGTGTAAACTCTGCTGATCACTGGTTGGCCGGAGAAAATCGTCACTGCCTGCGTCATTGAACTTGCGGCACGAGACACATAGACCCTCTAGATTTAAATCAGCAGCACAGCCAGCGAAGGATCAAGCGCAACTGTTTTGAATGAGCGCACCTTTTAAACAACCAAAAATTTAACAATCTTATTTATTGCCACTGTGGTGAATAGATAACTGTGATTCTCAAAGTCAGACATGCTGACCTTGCAGCTTTCAAGGCTGGAATATAACTGGATAAACTTTCTTTCCTAGTATTTCAAAATATTTTCAAGTTAGTTGTCGTCTATCTATGCTCCATTAATTCTAAGTGTGACTGTTGAACTAAATGAAGTCCAAGGTAGTTTTTTTTTCTTTCCAGTGAAGGTAGCAACAGAAAAAGCTATGGTCTCAAAGCAAATAGAAAATCTATGTTCTTTACTACATCAAGCTTTACAATTCTTAAATGCACCAAGCAGCAAAGACAGATATGGGGTTGGTAGAGAAACCGTTTTAGTGGTTGAATCAATTCTATTAACCTGGTAGGTATGGATTTAATACAGTTTGCGTAACATTTATGAGGCAATCAGAGGTATAATCACTCTGTGGCAGAATAGTTGATAAATCTCACGCTGCGCATTACTAAACATGTATGATTATTAAGAATGGTCCCTTAACATTTCTAAGGATCCCAGACGAATTGATATCAATCAGACTTAGTTTATCTCATGACATAGTAATCATCTATATGAATATCTCTATCAATCAGAGCTCACTGTAATTAAAAGGTTAGGCAGAAAGTCTATGAGAAAGTCTGTATAGCATCTAGGTAAAGCACAAGTGATTCCAGGTTTCCAATTTCCTACAAATAAGAAATAAAACAATAAAAAATAAATAAATTTACTGTAGAAAACTGACAGCTGTGGTTGCCAGATATTTACTCTAAAAATATGGTAACAACATTTTGTGTTGGTGTTTTTTAAATTACTTAATCTGTTTTATCTTTATAACATACTGACAACCATCTTAAAAACACAGGTGGTAAAGAGAAAGCCACATGAAGAATTGAAATTTATTTCCAAGTAGCTTTTCTACAGTCTTCAAAGGTGCTCAGTGTCATACACACACACACAAAAAAACAAACAAACAATTATTTCATTTAAAAAAAAAAAAAAATGTGAGGTGTTATACTGAGAATTTTGAGAATGTCAGTGTACTGTCAATTGTAAGACGACCTGTTCTTTCTCAGTTTAAAACTGAAACTGTAGTATTTTACTGGAAACGTACATAAAAAGTCCCCTTAGATCTTCTTCACTGTATAGAATTTAATGCCCATTTTCTGCACATATAGGCTTCCATATATTAGTTAGTATCTGTTTTTCTCAGAGTCAAAGTTTTGAGTCAATGCTGTGAACAGGCACAGTTTCTTTTTGAAGAAGATCAGTTAAGGGTATCTTGGAATTCATTAAGCATGATATTTAATATAAGTCGAATAAGATGAAGTAGTTACCAAAGTGAACCTATCTCAGTTAGTAATCATTTCATTCTTCACGCCAGGAAAAGAACAGGTGAAACAATAAGCTTCATCTGTGGTGATGGTTGCAGCAATCTTGTTGCTCAGGCTGTAGAAAAGATGAAACCCATCTGCATCTAGCTCAAATTCTCCCATCCACAGGTTACACTTATGTTAAGATTTAGTTCTGCGAGTGTACGCTGAATGGATGCTATATTTTAATTTACTCTTTAGCAAATGTTCCAACTATTTTGTTTTACTGTAGACTTTTTCCAAATGAAATTCATTGTGGATCGCAATGAGCATCAATAAATCCGTGCTTCACCAAAATGTGTAGGGGAAACTGTGTCAGGACTTACAGGGGGTTCATTTTATTAAAAAATCTTTAATCAATGAGTGCAGACACATGGCAAGCTCAAAAATCTTACCTATAACATTAAGAAGCTTTTTTTATTCTTGAGCTTGACTTTATTTAGCCTTGTCTTGTAACTCTGAGCCTATTTTCTTGACAGCAGTTGAAAGCCCCTGTCCAGATATGAGAGTTACATTCAAAGTGAAGAGATGGCTATTGGTTCTCAGCTTTCATGTCATGGTAGTAAATAAAACTCTGTCACATACCCATAAAAGAGAGCTGATCCCACCAGAATCAATGTGGTCAGCACATGTGTTCACTCTTTTGCATTTTCTCTATCTCTGTCCCTCTCTATCTGTGTCAGTCATTCATGCTCAGTTAATGTTTAGAGCAGATGGCCATGCAGCACCAATATAATGATCACCATGGCTACCACGCTCTCTGAAAGAAATTTGCTTTGCCCTGAGCACAGTTCATCAAATTAGTCAGATATATTGACTGGTGCAGACAAAAAGAAACGGGGAGGGGGTAGTAGTAGATGGAGACAGAAAGAATTTGAGAGGAATGTATATTGGAAGTTGATTTTGGGAAAGGTAGGTTGTTGTATGACAATGTGTGTAATTACACATTAATTACACTGTAGTAATCTATGGTTGTATTTGCTGTGTTTACTGACAGTGTTTGACTCTGAAGCAAAGGGTCAGCAGGTTCAGTCTGCTGTGTTATAATGTTAGCTATACAACCTATGCTGAGTTAATTATCATCCACTCTTCTCAATCTCCACCATAGGTAAGGAAAGAGGCAGTGTAGATGTAAATGAATAATTACAGATAACCAACTAAGCACTACAGCTTGATTATTTTGTTAAAAGTCCCTAGCTGATCTTAAATGCACCATTGATACTAATATATATATATATATACACACACACGCATATGTATATGTATATATATATATATATATATATATGTGTGTGTGTGTCTATCTACACACACATAGATAGATAGATAGATTACTACACTTAATCTGTAATAGTCTAGTAACACCATAGAAACTGACTACATTGTAAATCATAACATATTTTTCAGTCTAAATTCTGTCATGTCAACTTGATTATTTACAACATTTCAGCTAGATTTTCTTTCTTATTGGGCTTAATTTTTTAAATAGCTAACACAACATAATCATTGGTTGTATCAATGCAGGTCATTCAAAACCCGTTTAGAGTGAACGTGAGCACAAAGACTTGATTGCAAACAGCAGAGCCACATCTGCCTTCTATTAGTAACAAAGGACAATGGCAGGTCCGACACAGACCTGACTCTTCAGAGGGGACCTAGCTGTGGGTGAAATTACAAACAGAAGTGTATATCTGCTCAGCTTTTGAAGTAATCTACCTCTATTCAAATCCTCTCCCACAAAGAGGATTTGAAATGTCATTGGGGATGAACAAAGCGTGCAGACAAGGAAAAATGAAGCAACTTTAAAAGCATACAACAACTTCTACTATTTTGTCGTCTTATCTATTCTGTTTTAAGAAGACTAAAATCAAAATGTGATACATACAATCAAAATATCATAAAACAAAACTCACAGTGCTCTTCTAAACAGACTCTGAGGCATGTCTCATACCTTCCCCCATTCACAAGCTCACTCTCTATAAATACCCATTCATTTCAAAGGGGTTCGTTCCTCTTTGTTTCCATTCTTATGCTTATGTCTTCTTGGTTCTTATTGAAAATGACAAAATGTCACGGATGTTGTTGGCACCATTAAAGCTCAGGCTGTGCAGTTCAGAGCCCAAGCTAGAAAAGTTTGTTAGAAATGTTTCCTGAGTCATAGTGCTGATGTGTTGAATGGAGTGAGAGTGCAGTTTTTTTCTTGACACACACATACACACACACATTCCAATGGCAGCGTAACACTTGAAAAGGAAAGATACACTGGTCCTGATTATGTTAAGTGGCTTGTGGTTTCTTTTGTTACTCTTTATGGCAACTTGGAAAATATGTTTTCAAGTCAAAGTTGGTAAGTTCAAGTCAAAATTGTAAATAAATGCCAACAAACGTTGACTGTGAAAGCTGACATTCTTGCTGAGCTTGTTTCCTTGTCTGTATGTCAGGGGAAAATAAGGTATGGTTAACGCTCAAAGGAGAAGTGCGAGAAGGACACTTTTACAGCCATGCATGCGTAACATTTAAAGCACACTTGCACATGAGCTGTATGATCAAATTACAGTGGGAGGAACCAAGGGATGAAGTTTCATTTACTAAAGCTCAGATGAACAACATTCTACATGACGTTATCTATGTCAGTACTGGAGTAGCAAAGCAAGTTATGTTTTAAAACCTAAAAAAAAAAAAGAAAAGGAAAGAAAAGAAAAAGGTTTGTTCTTAGGCTATTCATCTGTTAACTGTTTTTAACTTTGTAACTTCAAAAGAATTACCTCATTCCTGTCCGTTTCCTTTGAAAAAGAACCAGAACTGTGCAGGAGCAACTGGCTCTTAATGTTTGTTCTTGATATATATATATATATATATATACACTATATTGCCAAAAGTATTGACTACTTTAGTAATTTCCACGAGTATAAATCTTAATGTTTCAGTCCCTACAGGATTTCGCGGGACTTTTTTCTGATTTTTGTGGCCTAAAATGACTGATTTAGCTGCGGCTTTTCTCAAAATTTGCGGTGATATTTGCGGCATTTCTTATTGTTTTGCAGTGAAAATATACCATGGACAACATTCTTCTAACATTGTTATAACTTTTCTGACTTCGAGAACCATCGAAGGGCTCCAGACTAACATTTGAGGACACCAGTGCAATTAAGTTCTACAGAAGGTGGCACCAGCACCTGACAGTAAAGCACTCACCCTAATCGCACATGTACATCTCGGAGATGTCTATTTGATGTCTGCATTTACATATGCAAGACGTATTTTTTAGGGTTTTTGCTCACCTGCTATACGTCTCTAAGACGTTTCCTGTCAGATGTCAAATAGACATTTATTAGAATGCATGTAAAACTGCTTCTGAGATGTTTATCAGATTACAAGGCAGATGTTTCCCAGATCTTTAGCAGACGTCTTACAGATTTACTGAGTAGCTGAGATGCAGATAAAATTAACTTTTATTACTGTCATTCATAATGTCTAAATATAATTTGATAAAATATATATATATATATATAGGGAGTAGAAATGGCTAATAAGCCTACAAGCTAATAAGCCTATAAGTTTCTGCAGCCATACAGTGGTAATTTAATGTCCTTTTTATTTTTAAATAAGTGTTTGCTTTCCTACATTATGAAACTTTTAGTTTTATAAATGGAGGCAACCTATGAAGGATGAACAAATAATGTCATCACATTAAAAATAACTTTCAAATTTGGTAGGCTAATACTGAAAGCTTTGAAGTGCTGGGAAAAGTTGTGTGAAGCATTTAAAAACGCTCGAAAACATTAGACCATTTCTGCCACAAGTTCCTGTAGTTATGTTAAATCCATGGTGAATGGTGTAGATTTGTGTTTACTGAACAATGTTTTTCCTGGTTTCCACATCAGTGGCGCTTGTTCTGATATCCGTAGCCTTAACAGAATTCTGCGCCGAATTTGAATGCTTCTCACAAGATTTGACAGAGATGTTATTGATTCTGCGGCGAATTCGACTACTTTCTTCATTGTATCTCCCAGCGCTGTGTATAACGGTGTCGCGTGATCGAGATCAGCCCGCGGCTCCGGCTCGAGCAGATAAACGGTCTGCGCCGCGTAGTCCAAACGAGTAGCGCGCATTCGTTCCGCTTTCGGTTCGTTTGTCCAATGTAGCTCTTGTAAATCGGTCATGATGAGAACGCAAGGCTGTTCATTCCATTTTTCAAACTGAGAAACAACCTTTCTTTGACTGAATGCGCGTTGCGATGACGTCACGGGACGCGTCTAAGCCCAAAATCTGCGGAAAATTTGCGGCAATTACGAAAATTTGCGAGCTCTTGCGAAAATTGCGGAGTTTGCTTGATTTTGCGATAAATTCAGCAATCGCAAAATCCTGGAGGGACTTATGTTTAAGCATATAATGATATTCTAGGGAATTGTGTGCTTCTAATTTTATAGCAAAAGTTTGGACAGGATCCCTTTTCTATTCTAACATGACAATGCCTCTGTGTATAAGGCAAGGTTCAAAAAGAAAATTATTGATTCAGTGTGGAAGAACTTGACTGGTCTGCATAAAACCAAGTCCTAATCCCAGTTTAACACCTCTGGTGTGACTATAAATGCAGACCTTGAGCCAAAAACTTATTATCAAACACCAATGACTTGTACATATGGGTACAGTCATTTTAGACACTTCCAAAACTGTTGCAACCGAGACGGAAATACAATTTTTAAATACATGAATTATGTTCCCATCGTTCCCACAGATTTGGAAGTGCATTTTTCTGTTCTAAAGAAGGGCCTGTCCCAATACTTTTGTCTATATAGTGTATGTACAAGTCATTGGTGTTTGGTGATGAGTTTTTGGCTCAAGGTCTGCATTTACAGTCACACCAGAGGTGTTAAACTGGGATTAGGACTTGGTTTTATGCAGACCAGTCAAGTTCTTCCACACTGACTGAATCAATAATTTTCTTTTTGAACCTTGCCTTATACAGAGAGGCATTGTCATGTTAGAATAGAAAAGGGTCCTGTCCAAACTGTTCCTATAATATTAGAAGCACACAATTTCCTAGAATATCATTATATGCTTTAACATTAAGATACGTACTCATAGAAATTACTAAAGTACTCAAACCTGTTCATTAGAAGGGGGCGACCCAATACTTTTGGCAATATAGTGTATATATATATATATATATATATATATATATATATAATATATATATATATATACATATATATATATATATCTTAAAATACTCCACACATTATTCAAACAATTATGGCTTTTGATTTACACAGGTGAGCAATATGACACATTTTGCATATTTGGAATGCCTAAGACCAAAAGGAAAAGAAAAAAATAGCTATTCATTTATTTATTTGATTGTCTGTTCACACTGAGAACTAATGTAAAAGTAAGTTTAAAAAAAGTAAAATAAGCACCTTATCAAGTTTTCGTCATGACATAGAAACAATGACATTATGTGGACCGCATACAATTTACACTTATTTGACTCTTAAACCTAACCTCACAATTTTTTTAAGCAAAAAAAAATATATATATATAATAATGATTCACTTGTTTGTCTGTAGTACCATTGTTAGAGTGTGAGCCATGAAAGACACAGAACATGTCACTTCCCACTGACCTACTGTATATTTAGACAGCAACCCTGAGGCTAAGGAACTGTTAAATCACTTAACAATAAATACCATTGCCGTTGTAGCTGTGTGCTTTGGTGTACTGGTTTAGAATGAAAAGCACTGATCAGTACACATTCAATTAGTAAAGTGACAGATCACAATAGTTGAGGGTTTTTGAGAGATCATTTTAAATATACACAGAGAGAGAATGAGAATTTGAAAAGAAGGAAACTCAAAAAACAGGACAGACAACAAACTGAATTCAAAGCCACTCCCAGTTGTCAAGAGACAAGATAAAGAAGATGTTTAAGATAAAGGAATGTTTAAATAGTTTGTTTTTATGTTATGGGAGACTGTAAGACTCACTAAGACATTAAGGCACAGGATTGTCCACAGAAGTTCTTACAAAACATATTTAAATAAGTCCTATTAAAAATAAAAAAGGCATTAATCTTGCTGTTTTAATTACATGTATGGACGCAGCTAATGGAAACCCATTGTCTGAAAGATATATATAGACAGCTTTCAGCTGAGATCTCGTGCTTTGTCATTCCTGCTCAGAGAGTTTTGTGTGTGTGTGTGTGTGTGTGTGCGTGTGCTGTTTTCAGTGTGGGTTTATCCTACTGTGTCAAGCTGTTTGGCTTTCTCAGCTGTTGGGAAACCCTGAAATGGCTTTGGAATGGATCCATATTCAAGTTTCATGTAGCACTCATGCAGGCTCCAAACCAATCACAATCTCTCCTTTCCAGAAATGATAATAGATGCAATTTTAAAATGTGATCAAACTTTTATTAGGATTATTGGATTGTATCCAGTCATATATATCACAGGCCAAGTTACAGAAAAGTTTTATTATTATTATTATTATTATTATTAACAATTTTATAAACAACATCAGAAATACCAAAGACCTTAATTGTGATTTACTGACTACCCTATATACGGTGGAGATGAAAATTAGAGAACGTAATTTTGAGGTTACTGCTTAGTCCTGTTTGAAGTTAGGATTTTTGTTGAAGTGCCTTGGTTATTTTGTTAAACACTATTTTACTAGCATGGTATAACCACAACTACAATTCCTTCCAATTTTGAATGATGAAGATTACATTATTACTGAAAAATCAAGTGTTCATAAATTGTTCTATAATTTTGAGCTTCACTGTACATCAACTTAGACACAGTTATGGACACGTAATACATATATTTTTTATTTATTTATAAGACTGATAATAGAATATTCCAATGTATGATTTTCCATGCTAGTTCTATAAAAGTTTAAATACAAACATTTTATAAAAAACCCAGTCTAACCTATGAGACTATAAGGGTGGGTCACAATGAGGTACAACCCGAATTCTGGAAATGTTGGGACATTTTTTAAATATGCATAAAATGAAAACTAAAAGACTTGCAAATCACACAAGCCAATATTTTATTCACAATAGAACATAGATAACATAACATAAATGTTTAAACTGAGAAATTTTACAATTTTATGCACAAAATGAGCTCATTTCAAATTTGATGCCTGCTACAGGTCTACAGGGATGGGGGCATGTTTACCATGGTGTAGCATCTCCTCTTCTTTTCAAAACAGTTTGAAGACGTCTGGGCATCGAGGTTATGAATTTCTGGAGTTTTGGTGTTGGAATTTGGTCCCATTCTTGCCTGATATAGGTTTCCAGCTGCTGAAGAGTTTGTGGTCGTCTTTGACTTATTTTTCATTTAATGATGTGCCAAATTTTCTCTATAGGTGAAAGATCTGGACCGCAGGCAGGCCAATTCAGCACCCGGACTCTTCTACTGCGAAGCTATGCTGTTGTAATAGCTGCAGTATGTGGTTTTGCATTGTCCTGCTGAAATACACGTCGTCTGGAAGGGAGCATATGTTGCTCTAAAACCTTTATA
>JAFVLL020017276.1:0-29195 GCA_021397915.2 Tor tambroides
CTTTAAGCATGCTTCACTTTGTCAGACAGGTTCTATTTAAGTAATTTCTTGATTCAACAGGTCTGGCAGTAATCAGGCCTGGGTTTGGCTAGTGACATTTAACTCAGCTTTCTAAAATAATGCGGTTAATCACAGTTCTCTCATGATTTAACAGGAGAGAGCAATTAATTTTTCAGGTAGGGCCAGGTAGGATTGGACAGCTTTTTTCCTTTATTAAAAGAAATCATCATTTTAAAACTGCATTTTGTATTTACTTGCATTATCTTTGTGTAATATTAAAATTTGTTTGATGATCTGAATCTTTTAAGTGTGACAAATATGCAAAAAATGTAAAAAACAGGAAGGGGGCAAAAACCTTTTCACGGCACTGTAAATAAAGGTGACTTGACTTGAGTAGAAAACAAATGATAAATTTAGTGTAGTACTCTTATATTTACCCATGTTTAACAAAAGGAAGACTCAAAAAAATAAATAAATCAGCCATTCTTTGGCTCAGATTGTTATAAAGGATATAAATGATTAAATGAATGAGTGAAATGGTATAAGATAAGCTTCAGTGTTTCCTCTTGTCTGTCACCCATCAGTTCACTCAACGTCTTCGGCCTCGACCTTAGCTTCAATTTTGACCGGGCAGGTTAAATTCCATTCTGAAAAATGATTAATAAAATTAATTATTTTGTATTTTCAAAGCCAGACTGAATGCAGATTTACCAGTTACCTGTAGAAGCTCTGCATTGCTGTTGAAGCTGGTGGGTGATGAAGTGCTCTCGAACGGCCACCTGTTTATCCCAGGCATCAAGAATGCCTTGACGTTCAAGGTCTCCCAGTGATAGTGTATCAGGATGCACCTCCTCAATGTGAGCCTTCACCCCTTCCACACTCACAGAGTACTGCTGCTCCCCACAAACCATACACACCAACAACGGGTTGACAGGATCAAAGTCCATGAGGTAGACATTTCTCCACTCTGCCTGTGATAAAGGTCTATCCATTGCATCATTTGGTGACTCCTCTTCAAACAGAAGATGTTGGTAATGTCAGTAAACAGATAGTAATTTAAACTGTTTGGTAAAATGTGTGTTAGAAAATTCATTAAAAATAACCTTTGAGTGCAGGTTGACATGGTTCAGCAAAGTAGCCAAGATGGTCTTCTAATGTTACACTGTTTGGAAAAGAAGCCAACATTAATGGCTCTTCAGCATATTAATATGATTTCTGTAGGATCATGTGACACTGAAGAATGGAGTAATGGCTACTGAAAATTCAGCGTTGACGTCACAGGAATAAATTACATTTGAAAATACATTCAAATAGAAAATAGTTATTTTAAACTGTAATAATATTTGACAATATTACTGTTTTTACAGTATTTTTGATCAAATAAATGCAGCATTTGTGAGCATAAAAGACATCTTCAAAAATATTATTAAAAAAATGTACTTACCTCTGAACTACTGCTGAGCAGAGGCTGGTGGAGTTATGACTCTAGGAAGATTAAAGAAAAAAGTAAGGATAATGTACATTAACTGTGGTCAGCAAATGGCAACAACAGATCCTGAAGTGTCAGCACCTAGGGGCCACTAGAGCTGTAGCTCATTTGACCAAAGCATGAAAAAAAAAAGGTTGGGTGGATGATGACAATTCTCAAACAATCTGAGAAAGTGCTACTTAACTGGACCAACCAAATTCAGACGTTTCTGCCATGGCATTTTTAACCAAAATAATCACACAGTTTAACCCTTAAATCCATTCTGAGGGGGTTCAATCATTTGAGAAACTGGAGAAAGGAACAATGAAAATTTTCAGTTACTTGGTATAAAAACTCTGGCATCTCACCATCTTCATCTAATGTATAAGTAAACTAAAAGCAGCAAACCATGAGAACATTTATTTTAAATGCTAAAATAAATGTCCATATCTTTTACATGCTTGTTTCAGAAATGTATTTTGAAGAAAAACATCTGTCATTATTTGACTCCTAATCAATTACAAAACGCTCCACCATCAAGTTGTGCTAATTTTTTTCCCCTATGTTTTGCATGTCTCTACAGTATGCTGGCGCACAGATATGCCTGGAGGCACGGGGGCCCCACACAGGGCCTCTGTACACTGCCACAAGTCAAAAGAGGCCTCCAAAATATTTCTGTGATATTCTAGTGCTGAGGTATGGCTGAGGCTCCACATGGGGCCCTGTGAACACTACCCCAATTCAAAAGAACCTACCCCCATTTGTCTGTGAATTTCTGGTACTGAGATATACCTGGGGCCCCCCAGGGGACATAAAGCATGTTGTGTTATTATTACAGGGTTTTAGTATACTGTGATATTTGGTTCTCGGTATAAACTCACCTTCATGTAATTCCCAACCTGTATGACTTTCTTTCTTCTGTGGAGTTTGAAAAATGTTCAAATGGTCAGTGTTGTTTTGGACCATTTGACTTTGTATGAGCAAAAACAGTTGAAACATCCTGCAAAATCTCTTTTTTTGTGTTCAAGTAGAAGAAAGAAAGTCATACAGGGTTGAAACAACATGGGGATGAGTAAAATGTTGATCCGTTTAGATGAATGAGCCACTGATGGTGAAGATCAGATCAGTTTGCACAAAACTGTGCAAATTACAAATTGGTTCAACAGATCTGTCACAGGAGTAAACAACTGCATGATCAGTGGGCTGCACTGCGTGGGGATCGCAGTCGCACTCAAACACACAGCGGTGCTGCACTTTGGTCTGTTTTAGAACAATCTGTAAATGAGGGGGATGTTACTGCTGACAGTGTTTTGAAATTATTTTATTTTATTTGGAGCTTTTTCTCTGTCTGCAATTACATTACTTTTCAAAAATATGGGTTGGTAAGGTTTTTCATGTTTTTAAAAGAAGTCTCTTATGCACACCAAGGCAGCATTCGATTAAAAATACAGTAAAAACAGTAATATTCTAAAATATTTTCAGAATATAAAATAACAGTTTTCTATTTTAATATATTTGAAAATGTAATTTATTCCTGTCATTTCTCCAGTCTTTATTGTCACATGATCCTTCAGATATCATTCTAATATGCTGATTTGCTACACAATATGCATTTATTAACAATGTTAAAAAAATAGTTATGCCGCATAATGTTTTTTGTGGAAACATTTTTTTCAAGATTCTTTTAAAAGTTCAAAAAACAAGCATTTGTGTGAAACAGAAATCTTTTGTAACATAAATATCTTTGCTATCCAAAATTTTTTTAAAAATCTTACTGACCCCAAATTTCTTAATGGTAGTGCACATAAATAAAACCAATAAATCTATAAGGTCTAAAAAATAATTACCTGTAAATCCTGGCCTTGTGGAGGGACCATCATCTGGCATAGCCTTCTCTCACGTGCTGCCTGTTTCTTGATCCTCCACTGCATGCGTCTTCTACGAATAACCTCCTCTGGATCTTCTTGTGGATTTGGCGTTGCCACTATTTGGCTTCTATTAGATCTTGATTTATCTGTAGGCTGTGTCTGAGGACCTGAATGCTTGGTGCACCTGCTTGTTTTTTTCTGAATGGGGATCTGTCTGCATGTGGAAGTGTCCTGGGACATGGCTTGCATGAGAGTTGTGCTTCGTGTTTTCTTCTGGGGAATCTGAGAAACGCAATAGTTCATATGGCGACACATTTAATAATTCGCATTATTATTAATTGCTTCCCATGACATTCAAATATCAATGCAACTCACCTGTGCCAGATTGCGAAGAACTGCATGTTTGGTTGCATCTTTGTTGGCTTTTCTAGCCCGCTGTTGTCTCTTCTTTAACCGCCAATACTCTCTCTTTCGTTGAAGCTCATCACTTTCACTAAGCTGCTGCTTTTGCTTGGGATCTACTCCATCATCACGGAACTTCTGAGGTTGCAGAGCCACTGGAGAAAGGGCATGAATTCCATCTGTAGCCTCTTCACAGACGTTATGAGTCTTATAATGACTGGGGTTTTCAAAAGTTGATGTTTGAGGACTCAACTTGCTATCTTTAAGGCTTGTGTCTTTTGAGAGGTCACACTGTAATAAGACGCTTTGTTGTAAGGTAAGACTTGGCTTTGCATCTTCAGATGTAAAAAGGTCATCTTTAGTCAACGGAAGAGGTTCATTTTCACACTTAACATGCATTTTGTTGGCATTGTTTTCTTCTGGTATGTAAACCGATTCCTCCAGGAGCTTTTTCATGGAGGCAACAGCCTGAAGAGTGGTGGCATGATGGTCCACAGCTGTTGGAGGCTCAATGTGTGATTCTAAGGATGCACAGGGTGAAGGTTTGCTATCTTTAACACTGATGCAGGGAGTAATTTCTGGGATGGAAAACACAGCTTGTATTGTGGGATAGACATGCTCTTCTTTTATAGGGGTTGGGGCACTGGTTGAGGAGTCACAAACTGTTGTGGTGATAGATGAAGTAATACTCTGCCTTTGGTTTGACTTCTTGTTTTGCTCTCTCTGCTTTAACACTAAAACCTTTGACCTAAGCAGACCATTCCCAAGTCGGGCAGCTCGACTAGCCCTTTGCTCTCGTTTCTTTATCCTCCAGTACTCCCTCAAACGGGCAACCCTTTCTTCTTCTGTTGGGGTTTCAGAATGGATGGTGACTGTCATACTGCCCATAACTGTACCTCTGGTTAACCTAGACTTTACAAGAGAGTTTTGATGAGCATTAGTACAGTTACTGGAAACATGGCATGGAGCAGAATCTAGCTTTGTGACTGGTGGAGCATCTGAATATAGGGGAGAATTTACTTGAACCTGGAGTTTTACCTTTTCAATGCATTTCACGTTGGAAATATCTTGACTTACAGGTAGGGAAGCCTCAGGAGATGTCTTCGAAATGGAGACTGTCACTGTGCCATCTTCTTTGCTAAAACCACCAATGGTACCTGAGGAAACTGCAAATGCACTTGCTTTGCTCGGTTGAACTCCACACGCCTGATTGAAACTGGTGTTGTAGCATCTCCCACGATGCTTTAATGCATCCCGTTCCTTTAATTGTGCTTTCAATGCCATAGACAGTCTTGCTCTCTGTTCACGCTTCTTAATTCTCCAGTACTCTTTCTGCCTGGCATGGCGATCCTCTGGAGACTCAACTTTGGAAGCACCAAGGGTGGATTTCCTCATTTGGTTTCGACGTCTCTTTTGAGTATGTGCAATTTTCTGTACTTTGGATTTGGATTTACTTGAAGATGACTGCAAAATACCAGAGGTTAAGAATGCATGGTTTGGTTTAGTACTCTGAACATGTAGTTGTGTTGTCCGAGAACCATTAAATTTTGCTCCCAGTGACTGCTGATTGAGGAATACAAGATTTGAGTTGAGGTTGATTCCTCTCAAGGCCTTACTGTTAGTAAGAGATGAAGCATGTATGACACTAACAGATAAAGGTTGTCCTTGTCTGAGACTCCCTTCTCGGTCCCGGGCCAGCTTTGCAGCACGCTTTGCTCTCTGTTTCCGCTTTTTGATACGCCAGTTCTCTCTACGCTTCGCAACCATCTCTTCTTCAGTCATAGCCACTCCACTGTTGTGCTCTGAAGCAAAGGCACATGTTCTTCTCTTGGTGATAGGACTCTGGCTTTCATGAGCCAAACATTCTGCAGAGGTCAAGGGTCTAAGTGAGTTCTGAGGCTTATTTTGGTTTCTGTGCACTGGTAAAACCATGGGTACATGGCTTTGCAGAGATGTTGTTAAGTGCTTGCCATTTAGGGATGACATTCCTGATTTTGTTTTTTGAGCATGAGTACTGTTTGGATGCAACTCGATGCATGTTGTAGGCAACGAATGGACTGTAGGGCAGAGAGATTCAACCGTTGAATCATTTGTGTTTGATGACCCTGTATCTGAGGGCTTTGTTTTTTTATTGCCCATTACACCCTTCAGGTAATTTGTGCTTGTTTCTGGGTACTGAGGTAAGGCATGGTTGAGCTTGGTCCTTTGAAACCATCTCGCTTTTTGGCATGGAACCATAGTAATATTACTCTCAGATACTGATAGACCTGAGCTGGAGGAGTTTTTAGGAGCATCGGCATGTTCCTGTTTGAATGAAACATTATGATTATGCAGAGAGGGATCATTGCTGGCTTCACTCACAACAGACAGGCCCAACCCCAGATTTTCATTTCCAATCTTCTTTTTGGTAGACGACTTTCTCGCCCTCTGCTCTCTTTTCTTGCTCCTCCAATATTCTCTTTTGCGGGCGATAGTGGCATCATCAAACTCTGCTGCTGGTTGATAACGACGTTTAGAGGAAGTCTTGCTAGACATGGCTGCTGTTTGGTTACACCATCATTATACTAATGTCAGCCGCTGGAGTGAATCTTCTTAGGCTTGGCAAAACCTGCTCTAAACAGGGTATCTGTGGGGTCACATCTTTAATTTATGTGAAGCAGTCTCTCAAAGTCTTTCGGTTTAGATTGATTTTGCATGCAGTGCTTGATTCAAACTGTCCATTTTTCTGAAAAACCAAGAGTAGTTGACCTTTAGGGGAAACAAAAATGCATAATAAATAATTGATCTGATGAATGATGAGAGACATTATCAACTCATGATCTTTAACACAAATCAATTGACTATAAGCTTGAGGCTACACTTCAGCAACAATAAAATGACAATAAAATAAAATAAAATCATCAAAATAAAATATATCTAAAATAAGAAAAAATGTAAAATAAATAAAAATTGCATTTATACGATACATGCAAATAAAAATCACTGGATGGTAAAAAACAAATGCAAATACACAAGCCACACTTAACTTTCAAACTGTATAAGAATTCAAACTACATAAAGCCTACGTGAATACATAAATAAAGCCCAATAATTCAAACTAGCAGATTAAGGGTTAAAAATAGTGGACATAAAAGGGCCCCTATGCTGGAGGACGGGGCCCTAGAGAGCACTTTGTTGGGTTTTGTGACAAAATCCTCAATTGTGATTCATATGTGATCATAAAGCAACAATAGAAGTCCAGGGGCCCCTCTAGTCTTCCAAAAGCATGGCTGGAACTCAGAAAAGGGGCCCTCCAGTACATATTCGGCTCCGGTACATGTACATTTAGTCATTTAGCAGACCCTTTTATCTAAAGTGACCTACAAATGTGGAACAGTGCAAGCAATTTATCATAAGAGTAATATATGCAGTACACAATGACAAGTGCACCCTTAAGTAGTACATGTAGATACAAGAAATAAGAGAATGATGCCCTCTATCCATGTGGGGGAAGGGGAAGTCTGGGGCCCAGGGAGAATGTGCCCCACATGCTGTGTCTGCAATGCTGATATGAATTTATAGGAACATCAAGCACTGCCATGCAAGCATTGACATTAAATCAATTCAAGTATAGGCAAGTATAGGAAGAATCGTTTTTCAATCATTTTTGTCACAAATTGTTCTTCAATCTTTGAGAAATGTCTGAAGACAACGCACACTGGGTCCACAACCATTACCAAGTTACTTCAAATCTTATCTCCATCTTAATACACGCCTATCTTCTTTTCAATTCAATTTTGGGATTTTGTATTGCAGCATTTTTTTATGTCACTGTCTCCCTACAATTAATCATACTGTAGTATTGCTTATTTGCAAGTCGCTATATATAAAAACCTATGCAAATATGAATAATATGAATAAATGTAAATATCAGTGCCAGATTGTCACACATGGAGCTCCCAAGTGATTTCTTCTTTCTTTTACCCTTCTTTCCTTATTTTACAGGTTTTTCTGGACTAATGTTTTGGTGCATTTTTGGAGCTTGATAGTCTCTGCGTCTACGTTCACTTTATCAAAAAGAGCAGCATGCACATTCTTGCAAAATATGTTTTTGTGCATTCCACAAAAGAAAGAAAATCATACAGGTTTAAAACAACATGAATGTTAGTAAACAATGCTCGATTTTAATTTTTATTCAACTACTCGTTTAAAAACATTACAACTGCTAAATTACAATTGCTAAAGAAAGAGGCTTCTTACAAAACTATTTGAATTGAAAGCATACAAATATGCTCATACGAATAAAATGTGTAGTAAAGGATAACTTAAACTCAAACAGAGCCCAAAGAGGGGATAAACACGTTGCTGTCACTTTAAATCTTATCTCACAATCACAAGCTGATGATTTCTCCAGCTAACTCTAGCGTTTTGTTTTGACACTGCAGTGGCAGCGCGTGATTATATTTATATAATTTATATTTAAAAAAGCATCCTAGCAAACACCGGAGTGATTTTACTGAACAAGCTGTCGCTGCCTCTATGACAGAGACAATGTTGTCTTCCCTATCTGCCCTCCTGAGCTGCGGTCTGTGTGTCTGTCTGTCAGCTCGTGGACTCTCGTATCTTTAAAGGAAAAGGCATCATGACAACACCGAGTGCACGAAGCATGCGTTTGTTTACCTGGTAAATGCACCTAACTTTCTTTAAGCTCAGTATCAGGACACAGCAGTCGCTTCCCGTTGCAGCCTTTCTTTCTATCGGTGCCTTGACAACGGTAAAAAATACCAGGATGTAGGAACTTACAGCGTGTGCGTGGACGAATGGTCTTAAAGCAGTCCCTGCCTCGACACAGTTACATTTTGCATAAAAAAAACAAAAATAGACAATATGAATCAGGTGCAGATAACTTAAAGGTATTTTCAGTTTTCTAATTTTTTGTTGTATATTTAATATTTCAGTATTTAAAAATAACCGGTAGACCTACACGAATTACACACAAAAAAAGATGTCTTTTGTGTCCCTCATGAATTTGTAAACAGTGGCTTCAACAATACCAAATTTTACTTTGCTTTATTATTATAGGCATTATCTATCTTATGTGTGTGTGTATATATATATATATATATATATATATATATATATATATATACACATACACACATACATACATACAGATGCACTATTTAAACCTACGACAAATGTAACATAAATGTATGTTTATTCATACTTTTCGAATATTGAATGCAATTTAATTTAAAAAAATTCAATTTTACAATAAAATACACAAGGATACATATATAAGAAACATAAAATATCAATAATATGAATAATAAAATTTCATTACACTGTCATTTCATGTGGAATAACTATTTTTCCCAAAAAACGGTCTGTAAATAAACGTACCAATGAAACTAGAAAACAAATTCTATTTAATCCTATTTTATAATTCATGAATTAATTAAATATTAAATGGCATGTCCAAAATTCATAATTTTGGTTACAATCTTATGTAAAATATAAAATGCAAGCTTCAAAATGGGCCCCATGGTGCACCCGTCACTACATCACAGCCGCTACTGTCTCTTTAAATTTACCCAGGAGCCCCTAAAGGAGCCCCAGGGGCCCCTAGCTCGGCTCTCCGCCCTGAAGACAAGCAGAACATCTAAATACAAATAGGAGACCGCTTAAAGTCACCGAGCATTTGACAGATCTGCACTCCAACATCGATCTAAATGCGACTTGTATCGTCTCGTAAAGTTAAGTTTACTTAAAGCAAAAAGCGGTGAGGCTTCAGTGCAGAGACAGATACTGCACACACTGTAATGGGTGAGTGCGTGTTTCAGATATTTAGTCAACCGCCCGACGAATGCATCTACGAAATCCAACGGTTGTGACATTTCTACTTACAAAAGGTCCGAATCCTGTACGTTAAAATCACATAACACAGGTATGGATGAAGCGGAGTCCAAAGAGTCGGTGCACAAAGCTGAGCAGATAGAATCTCGCTCATTAATAATAAAAGCTGAGGAAGAGGAGGCGACACCGCAGCGGGGACACTTAGGGGACCTCTCAGCAGGTAAATGTTGTGTTAGGCATTTAACTTTGACCATTAGATCGATGGCTCTCTTTTGGAAGCGTTAAAACCCGTGACAAACAATAGCATGCAGCGGCATGGCCCCTAATCTTTCGGGCTCCACTATAAACAAAGGCAAAATAACCATGCTGCATATGTATACGCGATGCGCTGTCACCACCTAGCGGAGGTACGGCGGTACTGCAACCATGCCGCCGCCCCCTTGTTGTGCTAAAAATGGGCCTGCGGAAAGACCACATCCGTTTAAATCGTGTTAAATTATTATTGGCGTTATTATTTTCTTAAATGAAAAATTATTTGAATCCTTTAAAATTTTGAGACTGAATTTTGAGACTACTACCTGTAGTAAAAATAACAATATGCTGACAGATTATAATATACATTTTATAATTCATTATAGCAACATTTTTGATTATTGAATATTAACTATACATAAATAAATTGTATATCATAAAATATCCAAAATACAAAATAATTTGCATATTTTTCATATGAAGTTAACTTTAGTTATAATATTTGGAAATGACTTTTAGCCTATCAGCAACAGACTAATGTTAAATTATAATAATAATATCTGAATGTATACATATATACTGACAGAATATTTGTAGGTTATAAATAATTTTTGTCCAGTATAACATGCACATATTATAGTATGTTGTGAATATACCTATACAGATTATATAAAAAAAAAAAATGATATGCACAAAAAGGGCTGACGGAAATACATTTTCACTTAAAATTCATCTCCATCATTTCATATTTACCTCTGTTATTTTATATTTCCCTGTAATTGAAAACAATGTAATAATTTCACATTACACTTCATCAGTGACACTCACTTTTTGTGTCCTCCTCAGGTCAAGAGGACATGACCAATGGTCTCACATCTCATAACAGCCAGGATGTTCCTGTCACCTCTGTATGCTCCCCAGGCACCAGTTACTGGTGTGTCTCTGAGAACGCAGACTCTCCTTTCCTTCTGTCTCCAATCCCAGGACCATCTACGAAGGACCCCCCTCCATCAAAGCACACACCTGGCCGAGACCACCGGCGCTATTACCACGAGTACTGGCGCAGCGAGTACCTCATGGACTTCGACCCACAGAGACAAGGGATGATCTGCATGGTGTGTGGCAGTTCACTGGCCACCCTGAAGTTAAGCACCATCAAGAGGCACATCAATCAGAAGCATCCGTACTCGCTGCTGTGGACCGAGTCCGATAAAGATGTGATCCGGTCAGGATGGGAGAGTCATTTGAATCGAGAAAACAGCCAGCCAGTATGTCCCGATCCAGATGTTCCTCCAGAGTCACAGGAGATTCTGGATATTAACAGGCACTCCACAGGTCTGTTTATATTTCTTTGTGCTGCTTTGTGTTTTTGTGAAATGTCTGAATCATATGAAACCCTGACAAAACATGTGTTAAGGTTCACCCCCAAAAAAATCAATAATATTTTGCTTAAAGAAAAGTAAAAATAAAATACAGATATTTTTCCATATAATATTATTTTTGTGGGATTATTTTTAATTATGCACATTCGCCTACCCCTAATTATCATGACTTATGTAATTCGATTAAAAAAAAATAGAAATATAAATTTGAAATATTATAAACAATTAAATATAATTTTAAAAGTACAAAAGTTCTAAAAAATATTTTAATATGTCTATATGTCATGGTAAAATGCTCTTTAAAGCCTTTAATATATGCTAATATTTTTTATTTTTTTCAATAATTAAAAATAATTTTATCTGGGCAGGACTATTTTCGTTACTGTAATAATAAGAATTAAAAACTAAAATATTTAAACATCTGGATGCAATACAGTGATGAGATTTTAATGGGAAATGTTTAAATCTTATGAAAATAATGTCAATTCAAAAGCCTGAAACTCGAAACTGTAATTTTATATACAATTATTATTTTATCTCTATTTAGTTCTTTTTTATATTGTACTGTAGCACTTTGAATGTGAGAAAAATAATAAGATAAGATATAAAAATAAGATGTTGTTTGTTGTTGTTTTTTTAATTTCATAACATTTTAAATTTCTTTAATTCATTTTATTATTATCGTTACTTTGAGTATGAGAAATGCACATTATAAATAACATGCATTATTTTTTTTCATTTCATAACATTTAATTAACTTCAATTTATTATTATTATTATTATTATTATTATTAAGTGCTCATTCTTCACGTCATTCTAGGCAAGCCTAGTGGTTCCATCTCTCCAGTACTTCAGGCCCAGTCTGGCATTAACAGGGTCACACCATCCCCTCCGGCCTCCTCGGTCCAGGAGCTCCCAGGCCCCACAGCTCAGGTGATGGAGCGCTACCTGAACGACTCGCTGCACGCCTGGTTCCGCCAGGAGTTCCTGATGGAATACCAGGCGGAGGAGGGTCGTCTAGTATGCATGGTATGCAGCTGTCTGTTGCCTTCGCTGCACCTGGATCACATCAAAAGTCACATGCTGGATCTGCACCCGAACTCTCTGCTGTACAGCGCTGAGGAAAAGCACTCCATCCTGCAGACCTGGGCTAAGATGCACGGTGAAGGTGAGAGACAAAACAAATTAGACAAAATTAGAGAATTTTAAAGAATCTGTATACTTAATATAGTGTGTGAAAGATCTCTAAAATGTCATGGATTTGTTGCATACACAAGGTATTTAATTGTAAAAATCAATTAAATAGAGGACCAGTTAAATATGATATTCCAAAAAAAAAAAATTTTTTTATATCATATTATATATATATATATATATATATATATATATAATAAAGAGAATAAATAAAGAGAATAAATAAAACCTTGTATATGTGAAAGCTGCATTTATTTGATCAAAAATGCAGTGCAAACAACATGTTTAAAAAGATATAAATTGAATAAAAGGTAAGGAAAAAGTATAAATAAAAGCACATCAGTTGCTTTATTATAAATATAATGTCCTTTTGTCATTGACTATGGTCTATTACAAAGGTGCAATTGCTTCAATTTTTCTTTTTACCCTGGTAAAAAGCAAAACAACATATAGTCATGTTGAATTGTAAATTACACACCCAGTTTCTTCTCAGTTTTAATAATATTTTTCTCTTTGCATTTCTCATTTGTCATGCAGAACAACCTCAAATCAAATCAGAACAACATGCCAAAGAAATAAACTTAGATGGTTCAGCCTCGTTTATCCCTCTGAACGTGGATCCCATTCAGGAAAGCTTGGTGAACTACACAAGAGGAGATGAGAATCCACCAGACACTGGCCAGAGATCCCAGTCCTTACCTTACTATCCCAGAAAGAGAAGACTGAAATATGGCAGCCCCTGGCGTCTCCGTCTGGATTATTTAGTGGCGTACGGTCCTCCAGAAAACCCGCTCTGCTACTGTATGGTGTGTTCTGAACACCTGCCTGTGCCGAGGGTCAGCAACTTCCGCAAGCACATCCAGGAGTGCCATCCGGAGACGAGCAGCCTCAGCCGAAGTGAGAGAGATGCTGTGGTCAGCGCCTGGATAAAGGAAGAGAAAATCGACAAGGCTACACCGAAAGAGGACGGTAAGTACAGACAACTAGACACACAACATCAAATATAGAGAGAAACAAACTATCATCACTGTAAATGCCATAATTTTGTATTAAAAGAAAATCATCATATGAAAAAAACCTACCAGAAGTTAGAACCAAAGTTCTTAAAAATCAATTCTGACTTCGTTTCCCATAAAAATTCTTTAAAACCAGATCAATTAAACCTGAGAAGCAAAACTGACTCTCTAAAATGAAAGATTATTTAGCTTCTCAGGTAAATTTACATTGTTTTAAGGATGTAAAGGTATACAAGATGTACTTGATCTTGAAAATATGTTCATTAATGTCCTTTAAAAATGATTACATATCGCATTATATTTCAGAAGCTAAAAATAGTCAAATTAAACATTCCTCTTTATTAGTGTTTTCAGTTAGCCTTTGCTTAGCAATCTAAAAGCTTGAAAACTAAAGATTAATTAGCTTCTCAGGTAAATCTATCTTGTTTTAAGGATGTAAAGATATTCAAGATATACTTAATCATGCAAATGTGTTAATTAATGTCCTTTAAATTACATATTACATATAGCATTATATTTTGGAAGCTAAAATTGTCAAATATTTATTTTTCCTAGTGTTTTCAGTTAGCCTTTGCTTAGCAAGCTAACAGCTTGAAAACTAAAGATTAATTGGCTTCTCAGGTAATCTATCTTGTTTTAAGGATCCTAAGATATTCAAGATATGCTTAATCATGAATATATGTTAATTAATGTCCTTTAAATTACATATTACATATCCACCTTTTTCCTAACGTAAAAATGGGCGCGGCCATTTGTAAATTCTATGGGTCTAGCTTCCGGTCTCATCCGCGTCCAGCTATTTTTAGCTGTACAAAACAGTTGGTTTTGCTGCTTGATATTGAAAATTGGTGTGTCTTATCATATTATTTTAATGTATTATCTTAATTATGAACACACTGGTTTGTAGTGCAAACAGTTTTAGCGTTTACTGCACGTTGTTATTCTCCTCGTTATTTACCTATAGCGGCTAATGAACCGGAAGTCTCACCCATAGGCTTACTTCCGTGTTGAAGAAAAAGGTGGATAGCAATATATTTTGGAAGCTAAAATTGTCACCTGGTGTTTTCAGTTAGCCTTTGCTTAGCAAGCTAACAGCTTGAAAACTAAAGATAATTAGCTTCTCAGGTAAATCAGTTTTGCAAAGTATACATTCAAGTTATACTTAATCATGAAAATAAGCTTGTTAATTATTTTAAATTACATAACATTATATTTCAAAAGCTAAAAATAGTTAAACATTTCTCTTTCCTAGTGCTTTCAGTTAGCCTTCGCTTAATTAGCAAGACAATTTAGCTTCTCAGGTAAATTTATCTTGTTTTAAGGATGTAAAGATATTCATGTTGTACATCTGGTTCTGATGTCAAAATGGTACAAAATGTTGGATTGTTAAAGAAAAATCCTGTTCTAAATCAAATATATTGTTTAAAAACAATAATGTGTCTGTCTTTTTTCTTGTTTGCCACTGAAGCCCCACAAAGTGGCCCTGTCACTGCAAACGCTGCTGGTGACACGCAGGTGTCTCCTGTGAAAACCACAGAGCAAGGAGGTGAAACAGAAGACAATAATAGCACAAATATCACACCATCAACACAGATGGCAGGGCGGCACAGGCACTACCCGGGGAAGGACCAGCGGCGCAATTACCAGGCCCGATGGAAGATGGACTTCCTGATGGACTACGACTGCAGGAAGCACGGATTGATCTGCATGGTGTGTGGCGCTACGCTTGCAACGCTAAAGGTCAGCACCATCAAGAGACACATCCTTCAAGTGCACCCTCACTCGCTGGACTACAACCCAGAGGAGAGGCAGCTGGTCCTGCTTTGCTACAACCAGATCTCAGCGCACTTTCATTCAGATGACTGTTTTTCGGGTTCGAACCACGGCCATAAAGAGAATGCTAACGGTAATGCTTATGTTAATACTGAATGCACTACGAGCCAGAGCACTTAATTGAAACAGAAGAGTTAGGGATGAGTTTTCGACATCCTGTTTTTGTTTTCCTTCACTCAGGAAGTTTGCTGCGGGGTTAAACCTTTTTTTTTTCTTTCTTTTTTTGAAGGATGTGACATTGTTGAAAAATTTATGTACTACTTTGTGTCTCTTAACAAAGTGATTAAGACATCTGAAATGTTTGATAAGCTTAAAAAGAATATTTATGCTTGAATCACTTTTAAAAGTGAAACATGAAGCCACCAATGTCATTTAAACAGTTCATTTTCCCCTTACATTTTCTCTTCTGTGGATAAGCACTCTTAAATGCTTTTGTACATTCATTGCTCTTTTTGCAGATTATAAGACTGTTATTCTTTCCCATGCTTGACATTTTGCATGACAGCACACATTACAGTGAACAATATTATTTTACTTATAGCACTTAAAATGGGTGCTCAGTACAAGTTTTTGGGACTGTTACTAAGCAGTGGAAGAAAAAAAATCTGATTTCACATACCACTTTGTCAATCACATTTTGCGTTTTAAAAGAAAAAGCATAAATATAATATATGGTTTATAATGTTAATGTTATATAATACTGGTTCAGTTCACCAAAAAGTTATATTGAAATAAAAATGTTATGGACTTTCTGTTTAGGCAAAGTCCGGTTTCTTTTGAGTGAGATCCATGTCTCAGGGAGTGTTTTATTCATCATGAATTTTCTGCATTTATGAATCTTGTTCAGTTTGAATATTGAATTTAATCAAAATGGTGCAATTAAATGGGCAGATAATGCATGCATGTTCTCTAATCATCAACCACTGGTTGCATTTATTTAAGATATGCTGTACAGTATGAAATAGGTCATTAACAAATATCCTTTTTGCTCATTTTTTTCTCATCACACTTGCACTTGTCTATGACAAACAGTCATAACGTTGTCAGTTCTCTCTTTAATCCTGTACAGAGTGAACTGAAACTAATGCATCAGCACTGTGTCACATGAGGATGCACAATTGTTTCACTTCTTCTTTTAATGCCATTTTTCTTGACCAAATGCAACTTGGAGGCACTTTCAAAGTTTGGAACGTCCCACAGATCTGCTTATGGAGATTTCTGGAAAATGGCACACGATCTTCTTTGTGATGGCGAGGTTTGGGGTTCAAACTCTCAGGGTTACAACGTTCAGGAGTAACGTATCAACAATTACATTTTAAGTTATGTACACATATAAGATACTACATTCATCACATGTATATACTCCCTTCTTGAGTTTGGATTTAAATATCATTCCTTTTGATTTTCTCTTGTATAATTTACTGCAACACCAATAATCAATAAAATGTCGATATGGAAAGCCTAGTTCTTTAAATTATTAATTGAAAACTTTAACATTTCTGGTACAAATTAAAGATTCAGATGTGTGCAACTGTAGCTGTACAAATTAAACTTTGTGATTTATAAGATTTTAATATTTTTGAAATAAGTCTCTTATGTTCACCAGGGCTGCATTTATTTGATGATAAAACGGTAATATTGTGAAATATTACAATTTAAAAACTCTTTTCTATTTTAATATATTTTTAAAAAAATTTTTATTCATGATATGGTCACATGAGCCTTCAGAAATCATTCTAATATCATTCTTCTGATTTGGTAATCAAATTATTGTCCGTGTTAAAAACAGCTGCTTAATATTTTTGTGTATTTTTAGTCACTTTTGATCTAGTTAATGTACCCTTGCTGAATAAAAGTATTAATACGTCTTGTTTTAAATCTTAATTCCAAAATTTTGAACAGTATTGAATAGCAATGACTAGTTTATGCCATTCATTAAAAAAAAAAAACAAGCACTACAAATGCTTTTGGCATTTTTATTAAGTTCACTTTGACATCATTACAGGGACCACAAGTTTTCCTGTTTGCATTTTTTCCCCCCAAAAGCTCCCACATATTAACTTAATTCAAAACTAACAAACTGAATGTAGATGTTAGTCATCACATCTAGTCTTCAAGAGTCAAAAGCAAAAAGAATGTGACCTCCGTCAACCCTTCTCAGAGAGAAACACAGGAAAGAAGAAACAGCAAACATGCTAAGGTACTACAGGAATAAGTTAAAAAAAATACCCAAATATTAAACTGAACCTCAGAAGAGAAGAAAGCAGATAATAAGACGAAGAACCTAAACAGAGAGGTTTGCATCTCTTAAAAAAATTAGTTATATAGTCATAATTTACCCTTAAACTCGAAGAAAACAATGTGGTAATGCAAATTGTCAGAGCTTGACCTGTTCTTCGAAAGCAACACTGCACATGTGATCTCGACTGTAGAACATGCTAGTTAAGCAACACAATGACAAGACACTTCCGTCTGAATCTGATCATGTGTGTAAACATGCATACAACACAAAAAGGGTGAGAGAGAAAATTCATGAAAAACAAATCCAAGTACATTAGAAAGGGGCCTTAAAACGCGGTGGAAATTTTTAGTGTTAAAACTTCAATTTTCCAATTTGGACATGCTTCCAACTGCATGAGCTGGAATGTTAAGCGAACAATGTAATAAAACCATCAGGAGCTGACAGACTATGCAGTAACAAAAGCAATACGTAACGATATATGGTAGATAATCCATTTATCATGTCGTAACTGTGCGCATAAATGCATTCGAGTAGTTTTTGCGCGGACTGACGCTGATTTCAAACACAGCGGCCCAACCTGAAGCTATTTTTACTATGCTACCCTTCCCTTTCAGAAATAAACACACCCTTGTAGTTGTATCCTAAAATCCAACAGTGTTTACAGTGGGGTTTCGACTTTCAAGGAAAAACAGTGTTACCACATGTGATTAGTAAGTGTAATTATCCAGCTTAAATAAAACGGTTCTTTGCAGCCTTTTTAAATATTTCAACTTCTTCTGTGCCCAAGGTGGTAAATGATGCCCCGAAATGCTGACAAAATACAGTCTTACTTTTCTAAATGACATAAATGATGGGCACTGGCCCCGTTTCAACAAAAGTCGATGACTTGTGGGGCCAACATCACATCAAGCAGAAAGTTATTGCCTTCCTCTCCTATATTCTGGTGCTCTGACGATCCTATACATAAAACTCAATCTTAAGGTTATTAATATTTATTGTTACGAAGCCAATGTCAGACAGGGGACTTACAGCAGCCATCCTAATCGAGATATAATATAATAACTATTATTTGAAGAGTAATAACAATAACATTTACATGTGAACTCAACTCAGATGACTGAGTGCCAGAGAGGTGCGAAAGAGACAAATATAAGAGCTGTATATTTGTTTTTTTAAATATAAAAAGCAACACTAACTACTTCACAGCAAAGAGCCTGTTGTAATCGAACTATATATACATACACAAAATTAAAAATTGCGCCAATAACAGGGAGGAGAGTGAACTAGACTGAATTATCACTGCTGGTAGCATCCCGATCCATCCTGACTGATCAAAACGTGCAAGTCTAGAACTGTTCAGTGCATTTCAGATGAATACGTACACATTTTTCGAAGAACAAAGAGGGGGGAAAGTATGTTTCATAAAGTTCTCTCTCTTTTTTTGTCAGCATTTTTCAGTGAAATGTTAATTTTTTTTAAGAGTACAGACATTTGCTTTTGAGTCATTACTTGCTTTATTCATTACTACAGCACCACCCAACCCAACACTCAAAACCAGGTCATAGGTTCAGTCTAGTTCACAAATCCTTCCATGCACTGGCCTTCAAAATGGGCATCCAGTAGCATTACATCACTTCCTGTGTTGAAAAACACCAGCTCCTGGAGCCCCGAGCTTCTTTTCCTAATGCTCATTAATAAGCTGCAGAGTTAACATTGAATATCAAGAAGCTTTTTAGATTTTACATACTAGCTGGTTCAGTGCAGATGGTTGTTTTAAGGTGTGGGGTTAAACAGGGAAAGAGAGGGGAACGGGGCGGGGCTTAGTGTAAGGGGAGGCGGCTAAAGATAGAAGGATGGTAAACATGGTAACGAGGGATCGGAGAGGAGGATCATTCTGCTTTACAGCGCTTCATGGCTCCTGGGAGTTTCTCTTGTAGCCTGAAGGTGAAAAAAAAAAAAAAGAAAAAAAAAAAAAAGAGACAAACGCCCATTAGGTGGCAATATTACTATGTGGAATCAAGGTCTCACTAATTGACTCAGTTCTTTATAGATAAATAGCAGGCACAGATGGTATACATTTTTACTATATTACTCTACTCAAAGCATACTCACTTGGCCATTGTAGTGTTGACTTGAGTGCGTGCAATGTCAATGTAACGGTCAATCTGGGTCTGTGGAAAGGGCAAAGAGAGCTTGCATCATAAGAAACAATGACTGTAATATCACTGTGCTTTGAAATGTGAATTTTTATTATATAAAATCATAGCCTTCTGAAGTTTAATCACCGCATTAGGTTGCATTGCAATTTGTGTTTTTCTGTCCCCAAATTTAAGAACGTAATGAAACTTTTCTTATAGCATTAAAAATATATTTAATATTTAATTTAATATATTAAATTTGACAAAACTGAATTTAAGACTTTTTAAGGACCTGCAGGGACTCTGTAACTATACAGAATATTTATTGAGGTCACTTTTGTGGACATAAATATACATTGCTGGAAAACAGCCCGAATCATCATAAATTATGTGTCAGATCAACGTATTGTCTGTTACCATTAAACATTTGTGACCCTAGACCACAAAACTAGTCTTAAGTCATTGGGGTATATTTGTAGCAATAGCCAAAAATACATTGTATGGGTCAAAATTACTGATTTTTCTTTTATGCCAAAAATCATTAGGATATTAGGTAAAGATCATGTTCCATGAAGATATTTTGTAAATTTCCTACAGTAAATATACCAAAACTTAATTTTTATTAGTAATATGCATTGTTAAGAACTTCTTTTGGACAACTTTAAAGGCGATTTTCTCAATATTTTGATTTTTTTGCACCCTCAGATTCCGGATTTTCAAATAGTTGCATCTCGGCCAAATATTGTCCAATCCTAACAAACCATACATCAATGGAAAGCTTATTTATTCAGCTTTCAGATGATGTAGAAATCTCAATTTTGAAAAATTGACCCTTATTACTGGTTTTGTGGTCGAGGGTCACATTTTTGTTACTGAAAACAAAATGAACTGAAATAAAATACATTTAAAAACTTAAACGTATTTTATTTCATCTAGTTTATTTCAGCATTTACTTGAACTTGATGTACTAAAATAACTAAAAATGAGAAAAATAAATAAAAACTATATGGGCGTATTTTTAAAACAAAAATGACTAAAGAACATTAACTAAAATGAGAAAGAAAATGGATCAAATATAAAAATAAAAACTAATTTAAAATATTGATAAAAACTATCATAGTACAGCTATAATAGAGTTGTGGCTTTAATTTTCTCACTGTAAAGATATTAAAAACTGGGTTACTGCAGTTTTGAGGTCAGTGCATAGTGCTCTGCGCCACAGAGATTAAAGAGACAGTTCAGAGTTATGTGGCACCATTATGGATGCATCATTATAGCCGTACATTAGTGCTGTATTTAATTTGTGAAAAGGTCAGAAGAGGAGAAACTGCATCAGGCACTCATTAACAATCACTGTTATATAAGAATTTAAGACTTGACAAATGCTTTACGTAAAGATTATGACAAGTCTACAGTAAGGGCTTACATAAGACCCCTCTGGTGTAATAATCATACATACTGATTACTGTTCGCTCTGAGTGGGCCGCCTGCTCTCTAACTGCATTTGAGCATGTGTCATCCATTATAAGATGCTTTTTTTAAACAGCAACTCTTTATAAGCGTTTTAAAATCTTGTACTTATGAATGTAGCGAAACTATTTCCTTTGTACAAGACTCCTCTGTGTCATTAAAGATCATGAGTAACAAGAGCAACCTGTAATACTAGTTAACATGATAGAGTTAATTGCTAATACATGGAGGCACGTGAATACAACATATGCTCTTCTATCCCTCACCTGGATTAGGTAGAGCTAAATTAGTTACTACGGAAAATATTTTATTATAATTATTAGATTACTGTTAAAAGGTTTGGGGTCAGTAAGATTTTAATAATTCTTTCAGAAGGGATGCATTAAATTGATCAAGAGTGACAATAAAGACGTATAATGTTACAAAAGATTTCTATGTTCCATTTTATTTTGAACATTATATTCATCAAAGAATCCTGAAAAAAACGTACCAGTTTACAAAAAGAACATCAAGCATTGATAAATGTTTCTTGAGCAGCAAATCAGCATATTATAATGATTTCTGAAGGATCATGTGACACTAAAGACTGAAGTAATGGCTGCTGAAAATTCAGCTTTGCCATCACAGGAATTAACTGCATTTTAATAGAAAAGTTATTTTAAATTATAATAACACTCACAATATTACTGTATTTAATATTTACAATAAATTAAGCCTTGGCCAGCATATGAGATTTAAAAAAAACTATCTAAAAATCTTACCGACCCCATATTTGGAGCATATTATTATTATTAGCAGTTGTTCTTATTAGGACCCCCACAATATGCACTTTTTCTGGAGCACACAGTGCATAGTTTGCAACTGAAAGATCTAGATCTAACCTTGTTTTTCTCATAGATGGGCGGTACACTGAAGAGCAGGATGTCGGCTGGAAAAGAAAACACCCAGTATGAGATCATTACAATCATTCTTAAAATCTATGTGGATTCATTCTCAATTGGTCAGCCTATAACTAAATATGAAGCAATTTTGTTCCCCTCAAATTTAAGTGTGATCCTAAAAGTGGCACATTTGGCCTACCGAGGATGAGGATAGTGATGCCATTGAAGACCGCTCCAACATATGTCATCAGCCACATAACCACTGCCAGCTGAAATCAGAAGGTAATGTGGGTCAAAAGAACAGAAAGCCTGAGAACACAATCATTTTAATGAATTTTGAAGTAAATGCTTTAATAAAAAATCTACAGCTAATATACACATGCTCTTGTCATTTTTGGAGTATAATAATATTACTATTTTATTTTTAACTATAAACATAAACTGTATTGAATATATTTTTTGTATGTACAGGAGAAAGTCATGCATGTTTTGAACAACAAGTAGATACATCAATTCTGAAAATAATTCATTTTTTGGTGAACTATCTCTTTAAATCACAGCATTTATAATTGCTGGCACTGACCTTGAGGGAATCCACCAGATCCTCGACCAGAAAGAGGCGGCTCATCTGCTTGAGCACACGGTTGACATGGGTGAGACAGGCATCCACGTGCTTGCGGAAGGTCTCGGGGGGCACGGTGACATCTTTCTCCATCAGAGCCCTGTCACAGGAACATGGGTCAACCCAATTAACCCTGCCACTGAATACCCACACACCTCTGAGCACCACTGCACCAACACTTACTAACACAGAGCCTAACATTAAAAGTGCCAAATGGACTTGCAATGTTAAAGGTGAAGTGTAAATGCATATATACATACATATACCTATCTACCTATCTATCTACCTACCTACCTACCTATCTATCGTCAGAACATACTTTCTTCTAAACCAGCTTAATATGCACAGATAATGAATTTTATTAACATGAATTAAATATATAACAAATTAGATTAATTATAATAATTATATTCATACCTGAAACTAAAGTGAAAAGTTTATATTTATCAAATTTAGGCATTTGTTAAACATTTAAATTGCACACAAGACAGTTTTTCTAGCTAGATTTTAAAGCTATAATTATATATACACTGTAAAAAATAATCGTGATTTTAACAGTAAAAGACTGTAAAAATGCTACAATAAAAACCTTTTAATTAGTTAACAGTAAGTTATCATACTATATACGCTGAATAATTACGTTTAATGTCATTTTACAGTAAAATACTGTTAAAATTACAGTTTTTGGAAGTGATAAAGAAAAAGTCATTGTATAATTTACAGTGAAAAAACATAAATTGACACTCCCAGAATTCCCTGCATGACACCTCAAGTTTCTTCTTAGGTTTTTTTCTCATCAGTTGTGTAAATTAGGGTTTTATCTTACATATAATGTTGTTAAATTAATGTTCACTGCAATACTTCAGTATCATGTGTGTCACCATGATTGTGTTTGTAAATTTTGGGCCAGATTTACTAACAGCTTGCACTGGCACAAACCGTCTTTTGGAGTTAAAATATTACTGTCAGGATTTACTAAAGATGTGCCGTGATGAGTTAGCACTCAAAAGGTGTGGACAGTTATTTTTGCGTCTACCTTATTGAATATGCATTTGTAGGAGCGTCCCTTTCAGACGCAAAATTTATTTATTAAAATGAATCACACAACGCGATTTACTAACGTTTGCGCTTATCAAATTACTGGTATTTGCGCCATTATTTAATGCCCAAAAAAGCATGTCATAAAACAGGCGCTAATTTGCATTGCTCTGGTAGATTGTGCTGGTCATTATGGAAATGATCTGGTTGTGTCTGTGTTCTTTAATGTGCGCATTGTCATATATACATACATACATACATGCATACATACACATATACACACACACACACATATACATACATATATATATATATATATATATACACACACACACACATATACATAGTTACATACATATAGCTTGGGATGAGCTTTGATTCATCATGTGACTTTCTCATCTCCACTTGTGTTTGTTGGTTATCAGCGTATTACAATGGTTCAAAACAGATATTAGTACTTATTTTTTTACAGCAAAGTTCTGCCAACCACAGCTGTCGGTATTTTACCATAAATGTCACCGATTTGTTTTTTTGTTTTGTTTTTTTTACAGTGTACTCCAATTTGTTGTTAAAATATAAATATTTTCCTGACAGCTTTATTCACACATACATTAAATTATGAAGACAACAGGTTAAGTAAAAACAGTGTCAAAAGATCCCATCAGAAAATCCAAGACCACAAAGCAATTTTCTCAAATATGTACATTACAGTGAGTTTATTGGCAGGACACTGTATTGAAAAGACAAGGCTCTTACTTGAAGGGATGTCCTTCGCTGGACTTCTGCACAGCCTGGATGACAGATTTGTAGATGCGGAAAGAGATGGTGACACAGAGCAGGGCCAGCAGCAGGTAGGAGACCACGCTGATCACGCTAAACGCTGCCAGAGAAAGCAGCAACAGCAGCGACACGCCAAACACCACACCTGACTTCTTAGGGTCCCGCCAGTGCACCAGGTCATTCACTGTATGACAGAGAGAGTAAGTGAAAACCGTGTGCGTGGCGTGTTTCGATGAACGTTACATGACATAGAAATAGTGACAAAATGAACGATATGAATTGTTGAACTGGTGCAAAACACTTTAAAACCCAAGCCTGCAGCTGTAAAAGGCAGCAATACATTATTTTAATGGGTTCTCTTTTTGTACCTAAACTGCAAAATCATTAGGTCTCTCATAAATAATATAGAGCTCATGTTTTCCATATGGCTGCGGTTACGTAATGCAGTTTTTGAGTGGCTGGTGATTTGGCGTGAAAGGAACCTTTTAAAGAAGACTTACGTAAAAGGCATTCTCCATGTGGAGCGATGCCTTGAGGGGGTTCGGCTCTGTGCGTTTCCATTTCTCAGGAAATCACGGACACATAAAGTGTTCCAAACATCACATTTCATAAGGAGGATGTACAATTTTGTACCCTACAAGAACAGAATAATACACCCATATATATTTTCCTGGCAAAGACTCAGTGTTTTCAAAACACGGTCTTAATAGAGGAGGAATTCCAACATGGGCATGTGTGGGGACGGGTCCTGTAACACAAGACCATACACGTGCAAGTGCTGGCTGGTTAAACACAACCACGTCTTCCACTGTTACTATGTTTGGTCTGTCAGCTTTAATATATCACCTCGAGAACAGATATGGTGTTCACACTCCAGGAGACTGTAAATGCATTCACGCATTCAATTCAAGCAATACATGGTCCAGTACAGCTTTTCCCTTCAAGTTTTCAGAGAACTTTTAAACTCTGAAATGCACTGATCACTAAATATTCCTGAATATTGCATGATTTTAATTGGTGAATACAGCCAAGGTCAAGGTCACTAAGGTGGGAGAGGCCAAAATAAATAAATAAATAAATAAATAAATATAATTAGGGTTAAAAAATTTGGGTTGCATAATTTTTATATTTCTTTCAAAAATAATGTTTTTTTTTTTTTTAAAGAAGACTCACCAAGGCTGCATTTATTTGATGAGAAGTACAGTAAAAACAGAAATACTGTGAAATATTATTACAATTAAAAAAAAGTTTTCTATTTTCATATATTTTAAAAATGTCATTTATTACTGTGATGAGCTTTCAGCAACTATTACTCTAATCTTCAGTGTTACATGATCCTTTAGAAATCATTCCCAAACATTTCTTATCAAAAACAATTATTAATACCAAAAACATGTTGAAAATGTTTTGCTTAATATTTCAGTGGAAACTGATTTTTTTAATAAATAGGAAGTTCAAAAGAGCAGCTTTTATCTGAAATAGAAATCGCTTGTCACATTGTCATTACTGCCACTTTTGATCAATTTAATGCATCCTTTCTTAATGAAAGTATTAATTTCCTTTAAATAAAAATCTTATTAAGCCCCAACTCGTTTGAACAGTAGTGTACTTACTAGTTCTCACAACAGAAAAAAAAAAATGCCTGCATGTTATGTCCCAAGACATGCTTCATAAAATGTCATGGGATACCAAATCAACTAAACAGACAGGCACATAAAAAAAAAAAAAAAACATAATTGTGAAAAAAATATTTAAAAAAAAAAAAAAAAAAAAAAAAAAGTTAGAAATTTGGAACTCTAAATGAGCTCTGGTCGGTTGAATGCTATATTTTAAAAGAGGAAGTGGGTAAAAACTGAAAAACAAGAATATCTGTTCTTGAGCAACCCGAGGAAAAAAGATTGTTTACAACAACAGTCAACGTGACATAATTACAGCACAATGGTGTGTAGCAAATGATTCAGAGCCTGAGAGAGCACCATTGTTTTTGTCCACTCTCACAGCTCGGGGGCTAAAGCGCTCAGTGCATGTGAGGGGTTTCCTTCTTGCTCACTGCAGGGGTCTGAGTTCCTCCCAGCATGCTTTGCTAGTGCCCACGGGGAGGCAGCCTAGGCTGAGAACAGTTATTCGTTATCATTCCCTCCCTTCCTCCCTCCCTCGCTGGCGTTAGTGGACCCAGATACAACAGCATGTCCCAGTGGCTGCTGAGCCGCAGTGGCCTCTTTTAGTGCTCACAGAGCTCGGCTCTTAAAGGTACATACACCAACTAATGCATTGGTGCGGAACCATGTAAGAGTCCACGTGTGTGTGTGTGTGAATCATTTAAGAGTCATGCATGAAATCACCCATCCCACCCAAGTACAAGAATTTCAGCTAAAAATTCCAGTTTTTCCTTGTCACAGTGAGTGCTCATTTGTATGTTTAGAAACGAACAGCGTGAGCCAATTTTCATGCAACGAAACCCTAATGAGGTCAGTTATTTAAAGGCTATTGGCCATATTTATACACTATGGTCTGTTTCAGCGTGCTTAAAATGTTTGCACTTGCTTCCCATCCTTTTAAAGTCTCAAGTGAAATTAAACTACTACATTTTACAAGGCAGACCATTTGGAAAAATTCTACTGCCTAATGTGAATATTTATTTGTAGTTTCATATACATATAAGTACATAATTGCGCACAGCGATTAGCCAAACCTATGCTCGAGTTCACCCAACAACATTCTATTATCTACAGCTCTGACAAACCCAAGTGGAAACTCCCACACCCATTAAAACAAACTTTCACACCACTGGAAAACTCTCAGTCAGCTGTATTTAGGTGACTGACAGCTAAAATACCAAGTTGCAATCGTTGTCAAAAATAAATCTTACCCACAGTAAACAACTCAAGAAGACTGAGACAAAGAATATGTCCTATATCCATTAAATATGCCACTTACTCTGTTACAACTATATATGGCATCTGTCACAAGAAATGAATTACCGTCTATATGAATTGGTAACACTTTACAGTAAGGTTAAATTCATTAACATCAGTTACTTTTACAGCATTTGTTAAAGTTAATTTCTACAGATACTAATACTAATTGTGAAAAGCAAATTTATTCTCCATTATTCTCTGATCATAACGGGATCTTTCAAAGGAATCCAAGGTTCAAACCTCAGCATTAAAGTAATTGAGGCAAATATTCTCAGCTTGTTTTGGATACGTAGAGTACAAAAAAAAAAAACAACAAAAAATATTATAGGCTATTTATTGAATTGAAATGAATAATTGTGCTGGTAATGAATAAATCACAGTTAATCATGTAGCCTTAATAAAACCCTGATTATACATTATTAAGGAAGTGTTTGCTAAGAGCATAATTGTAGACATCATAACATAGTCATTCAAGGTAAGTGAAGGCATGCAGAAAATGTACACGCTTTGGATAACAAGTCAGGCTTTGGATTGTTCTCTCTGCATGTGTGAAACAACTGAGTTTTACTGGGCAATGTGTGACAAGAGGCGGGGATGGGGGTAATATCTATAAAACTTAATACTTAAAATCATATTTTGAATGCATTAGAATCTATTTATAATTAGTAAACAGCTAAAAAAAATTTGTTAGTTTAATCAATTGAAATATCATTGTCCTTATGGTAAAGGCCAAGCATTTCTCCTTTTGAGTGGAAATTGCACAAAACTGATTATTCTGCATCACTTTCTCTCGTGTCACACCAGATGAGTACACACACAAAACAACAGCATACTAACTGCCAAATGGAAGATAATGCTACTCCTGTTAAACAACACATTTATCCTGACTTCCTGAAGAAGGTTACAGAAAAAGACATGAACTGTACAATCTAACTTCAAGGGCTTTGCATGCAGCCATCCTGCAGGAATGTTTATACAGGTACTTAGGGGTGGGCGATATGGCAAAAATATATCACGATTTTTTTAGAAATATCACGATTTCACGATTTTATCACAATTCTTTGTCATGTTGGTTTTACTATTTTGTCTGAGCAGTACAGCCAAACTAATTTCCCTATTATAAAGACAAAGCCTTTCAAGGTAAAATATAAAAAAGAATGGTGGATATTTAGTTCAAAGTGGGCGAAGATTAAAATTGTCATTATTTTATATTTGTTATTAAAAAATAAGAACAAACATACACATTACAAATACACATCATATACAAATAAAACAAACAGTGCTTTATTTTCAGGTACAATAGGCATATTTAGCAGGAGCATTCAAGAAATTGAATGAACAAATATAACAATAAAACACTACATAGATTGATTCCTATTAAAGCAACTGTATTATTTTTTCAGTCAAGAGTAGAGAGGGTTTTTTTTCTCTTTTTGTTTTGTTGTTTTAACAATAAAGAATAACAATTCTATCATCTGTCTGTCATTTCTGTCATAGTGTTTTATATATTTATACTAGAGATCGACCGATATGGGTTTTTCTCTGGCCGATGCCAATGCCGATATTTAGAAATCAGGGCAGCCGATGGCCGATATATGATGCCGATTTTTTTGGCCGATTTTCTTTCTTTCTTTTTTTGTTTTTTTTCCCTTGACCGATTAATACAATCAGTTAAACGGTTTAAAAAGTCATTTTTTTTTCAGTAATTTATCAAAATATTTAAAAAGGTTTGCTGCATGGTTAAAATATGCTATGCATATAAAAAAATTGCGGTTTTTAGAGAGAGAGAGCGAGAGAAAAGTCGCGTATAAGTCACATTTTATTATTTCATTCAGAAATAGGCCTAATGCGACGCG
>JAFVLL020017277.1:0-19824 GCA_021397915.2 Tor tambroides
AGATCATTCAACGACTTGAGCTTATTCTCTGTCTCATGTGGGGGGGGGGGGATGATGAAAACATGAGTTCATTATATATATTCATTCTGTTATAAAAGAAAAACTAAACTGTATCAAATGTTTTGTTCCAGAGATCACAAAGACATTACTGGTGCACCCTTTTAGTATCTTGTTTGCCGTAGTAAATGTATTTCATTTGAGGTTTTATTACATAAGAGCTTTGTTTATTTTTATTTTTATTGTATTTTTTTATTATTTATTTATTTTTATTTTTTTCGACACATGGATTTTAATCACCATCATTTGCTTCTGATGAAAAAGCTACAGATACTTTGTCATTTCATTACCACTCACTGCCAGGTTGAGTCTGGTTTCCAGGGAAACTAAAAATCAGAAGCTTTCAGTACTCTCAGCCACAGTGAAATCCAAGGACCACCATCCACTGAGATTCTTCTGGAAAACAAACCATCTACAGCCTGCCTATTATCATTACCAGCACCTAAAAGAGGAGCTTGGAGTGTGAAGATATGCTTTGGCTGTGAAATCTTTGAAAATATGGATACAGCGTTTGATCTGTCGTGCAGTTGAGGTATGTGTCGTTGGGGTGTTTTTCTATAGTGGTCTCACTGTGTGCTGTCATAGTTTTGTTTTTTGAGGGTACTGCTAGTTTTTTTTTTTTTTTTTTTAAACAAGTTTCATGTGTGTGTGTGTGTGTGTGTGTGGATGAACTGAAGCAGACAGCTGCCACAATATAATTGGATCTCTGTTTTGGGGGATAAAAGAGGAATCAGTTTGTTGGCAATCAATACTGTTCTTCCTTTAAGTATTGTAAGACTGAAGTTTGTGTGTAATTTTATAATTATTTCAAGCACATAAATCATGATTGTTTTTCAGTGCCTGAGATCATTACAAAACAATCAGATTTGAAATGAATTTTACCTAATGTAGTGTTTTCAAAAATGACTGTTTTTGTGTGTGCCATCATTAATGCATGTCAAGTGCTCTTTTTTTATTCATTGCACCTGCATTAATGCACTAATGCATTTATGTTAATGTTTCCCAGCAAAACCATCAGTGGCGTGAGACTGTGAAGCTCAGACGTTCTACTCCCCCTCTCCCGGATCAACACAAACCTATCTCTGAACCCATGGAGGGGCCTGTTCTGACAGAAAGTGAAGTTTGGAAAGTTGGCTCGGGGACCAGCACAAGCATAAACAACAATGACTATTCACCCCTTATGAACGACAATGTTACTGATGAAAAGGAGATCTGTGGCAGCATCCAGGAGCAACCTGACCAAGAGGTTACAGATCAGATCAAGTCAGTAATTTCACATGAGCAGCGATTAGATGAGGATCTATCTTCCACTCAAGCAGCAGTCGAAAGCGATGAACCACCTGCGGCAGCGGGTCAACAAGAGAGGAGTGTTAACCAAGCAGAGGAACCAGCAGATAAGATGTGCTCGCCGTCTGGGCAACAAAATCTGGACCAGGAGATTACCATACTGGTGACCAACCATGACTGTACTTTAGAGGACGAGGAGGATGAGGAGTTTGGGGAGCAGAAGACTTCCAGCTGCCCTGCTGAACCCGAGACTGTCTCTTCGGTTATAGGTGAAGGAGTGACTGAGGAAGAGAGTCTCGATGGTTCCATCTTTGTGGCGAATGTGATTGAAGTCAGTCAAGTCCAGAAGACCAGCGTCATAAGCCATGTATCAGCTGAGCAGAATACCACCAATGAAGAACCAAGATTACCTGGAGATCCAGGGGACAGTAGCAATGAGACAAACTCCGTAAGCAAAGGTTCAAGCACCCCACAGAAAACAGACGCAAGTACCACAGGCATGGAAGTGAATGTTTGCAGTCTGAAAGATCAGCCCACAAAGCCTGAAGATGTGGAAGTAAAACTGAAGAAAACTGAATCAACTGAGTCCAAGGTCGCCGGACGGCCTTCACAGGAGACACTCACCTTGACTCGGTCGCCCGGACGCACACAGACCGTGCAAACCCAGGTTAGCCTGGAGGTGATGTACCAGTCGGTGGCCACCAGCCCCATGACTCCTCCAGAGGGCTCCGGAGCATTCCTTTTTCCAAGCACATTTGGAAAACTCGCCAACAAGTGTAGTACAGATGTGGCCCAGACCAAAGATGTCGAGATGCAGGTGGGCTGTCAGGTGGAATTCCGTTCAGTCGCCACGGCTCCTATGACCCCTATCATTCTGACCGCACCTGAGGCTATTCCCGAGCCGGAACCACGGATCGGGGCGACACCAGAAGAAGTGCCAGAACCTGTGCAGGAGGTGAGCTGGGACGAAAAGGGAATGACTTGGGAGGTGTACGGTGCGGTGGTGGAGGTGGCAGTGCTGGGCTCGGCCATCCAGAAGCACCTGGAGAAACAGGTAAAGAAGCAGAAGAAACAGCCTTTGGCCTTGCCCTCTCCTGCAGATGCTCTACCAGAACACCCGACCGAAACATCTATGTCGATGCCTTCCAGTCCTCCCCCAACATCAGACCTTGGTGAAAGCAGCCTGGCCAAAGGACAAAGTGAAGAAAAAATGGTGCAGAGTGGCAGGCGTCGGCAGAATCATTTTCGTCAGTGGTTCAGTAACATCCGGCGACCAAGCTGTTGTTCAAGACCACGTCAAGATGAGGAAAACTAAGGAAGGCATGGTGGTCTAAATCATTGTAATCGACAATCTTTCCAAATTTTGTGCACTTTGAATGTGCACAGGATTGGGTTTTGTTCAATGATGCGCCCCTTTAAGACATTTGAAATGACTTGTATTTACACTGCGTCACAAGAAGCCCCTATACGGATAATCATCAATTTTGGTTTGGTTTGATACACAAATACAGTCGTCTTGATTTCTCCTTGCTCTTGATTTTAAAATGGCTCCTACCAGCTTTGTTGCTTTGAATGTGTTTTTGCTTGCTTTTGTTGAGACCGTGCTACCCTGATGTTGTTGTGGTCAGTGAGGATCACTTTTAAAGTGCCCTTTTACAATATTTTACACTAATAATTTTACCTTTAATATTTATATATTTCAAACATGTATATATGAATTCATCTTGTATATTTAAGGAACGGTAGAATACATTTATAGAGTGACAGTACCAAGTACTGTGTATTAGGCAAAAATGACCCTAGAAATTCTTGGTGTTTCAGGCAACAAGTAATAGATGATGTCTCTGATTTTTTCAATGGTGAAATATTTAGTGTTCTTTGAGTTTTGGATTATTGTTTTTCTATTGGCTTTTGTATAACCTCGTAAATATTAAATGGATTTGTCTTGTATTTGCAGTTCAGCTCAGCACACCCGTAACGAACACACCTTCAAGCCTTACATTACCTGTGATGTTTTGTGACTGTTGTGAGAACTGTAAAGTGAATAGTTTGGAAATTAAATCATGTCTACAAAGGGAAAGCAAACTTGATTTGTGACTCACTTTAATAACATGATAAATTTTATTAGAGCAAAATACCAAAACTATTTTTTTTTTAATTCACAGAACATGCTATCAAATGATCGCACTTAGAACATATAACAATACACCATATATAGACAATTTAAGACGTATATACATCCTGGTCACCAATCTGGCATAGCAAGGTATGAGTTTATTTTTATTTATTTTTTTTAATGTTTTTTACTTGATTTGATTTGACTCAGACTTAAACTTAGCAGACTAGTGCCAGGAAATATTTGGCAGGATACACAAGCAGTTTTACTTTAGTTTCTGTTGATGCAGTTTAGGTTTTTTGTTCAGTGACAGAAAAGAATAATTTCCATTCTTCTGTATGATAAAACAATACAATCAAGGAATAGGTATTACAAACTGGAGAATCCAAAAGTTCAGAATATGAAAAAATGATGATGAAAAAATGATGGGAAAATAATGGAGAATAATGTAAGTAAAATTGAACTTCAAATACTGTTTGAATTACTGCTTGTTTTTAGTGCACTGAGATTAAATTTTTTTCTCCAACTCTTACATTTCAAAGTGCATTGGTGATTTAAAGTGTGTTAACTTTAAAGGTCTTGTTTATAGAGTTAGAGCTTGTCCAAATGGAATATATTGTGAAATTGAGTCTTTTCTCCTTTTTGGCAGAATCACGTATAAAAAAAATGGCAAAAAGGTGGAGGTCAGAGGCTGAATGTTAGAGATCAGTGGTGTCTATGGAAGTGTTTGCAAAAGTGAGACCGGGGCTGTCTGCACCTCTCCTCTTTTCTCGCTGGGCAAGTGCAGCACCCAGAGGCTCAATATATGGAGATTCGCTCCTTTCATCATCCTCCTCCTCTTCCTCCTGAATTGCCTACCGCACAACAGAAAACGTAAGTACACAAAACATACTCAGTTAAAGAACTTTTGAAGTCTTTTTGCTGTTGTGTCGCCAGCATTTATAGAAAAATATTTTTTTTTGCACAATAAGATGAATTTGAAATATGCTTGAAATACTGTGGAATTCAAAAGTCTGCCATCACATTGAAAATCCGTGATTGATAACCTTAACTTTTAAGGTACTAAAGTTTTTTTTTTAGTAAAATGGAATAAGAAATATTTTAGATCTGTCACTAATCAAATAAGCAAATTAGTGACAATGTGAATGCCTCAAATCATGCTGGAGAACATGATTATCAAGTTTTACACAAACTTGGAACGGAATTCATGCAGCTCGAGTGCTGCTGTTACTAAAGCAAAAAGATAACACGACAAATGATACGAAATTCTTCAATTCATGTTATTTTTTCAGTTCATTGTTTCACAAATTATGTTGACTTTCACTAGTGGTCTCAGACTTTTGCTCCCCACTGTATATTATCTTTATTTTAATAATACATTTACCATCATTGGCATAGTGTCTTTCTCTGTCATGGTCATATCAATGCTGTAGTCCAAGGAGTTAAGGCTAAAACAGAACAAACACACAGCATACACACATAATCAGAATCTCACAAAGCAACTCTTCTGTAAAAAGACTTGAGGGACATTATGGGGAAAAAAGTTACCAGTAGAGACATTTCAGACCAGTTACGTAGCTTGAAATAAAATCAAAAACATGCTTCATTTAGCATGTAGTATAGCTTAGTGTGATTCTGAGAAATACAGGGTCACCAACATCATTTAACTAAATCTGCTATACTGAAACTAATAATCTACCACTACCCACAGATAAGTGCAAACAGATGCTATCTGTCATGGAAAACCACAGTATTGTTCCTGGACAAATGGCATACTGTATCTTAAATGGATTTGTAGAAGCCATTTAAGTTCATTGGCAGAATGTGGGCTTCCATGACAAGATAAATATGCTTGCAAACACTTCTATTGCAGGTCAGTGGCTTTCATCTTTTACAGTGAAGTCAGTTTTTGAATGTGCAATCTGATATCATCTTATTTTAGATAGATCTGATATCTATCTTATTTCTTAATTTCAGAGCAAGTAAGATGAAATTTTACCTCTCACTGTCCAATGTAATTACATGGAATCACAAACTGTCTGAGAGACCAGACAATTACGATGCATTATGTAACTAATAGGGCTGTTGATAATTTAGTGTTTGATCATTTACTAGGATTAATAATAAGTGTCACATGCCCCTTGATCTATACACAACAAATCAAAAGTTTGAGGTCTTTTTTTTTAAGAAATTAATATTTTTATTCAGCAAAAATATATTAAATTAATCAAAAGTGACAGTAAAAACATTGCAATGCTCCAAAAGATTTTATTTTAATATAAAAGCTGTTCTTTTGTAGCACAAATGTTTTCAACATTGATGATAAGAAATATTTCTTGAGCACCAAATCATCATGTAGGAATGATTTCTGTAGGATCATGTGACTCTGAATTTTCAGTAGCCATTACTCCAGTCTTCAGTTTTGCTGTCACATGAATAAATTACATTATAATATATATATATATATAAAAATTAAAAAGTTATTTTAAATGTTAATATTTCACAGTATTACTGTTATGCTAAATAAGCATAAAACACTTCTTTCAAAAACATCTTTCAAAATCTTACTGACCCCAAACTGTCATTTTAATAAATGAATATCCTAGTAATTATATAAATTTGGTAATTTAGCCCAATTTAAAATAGAATGACAGTGGCGATGTAAAATGAGACATGTTTGTTGGTGAGTCTATAAAATCTTCATTAATGGACTGAGCAGTTCAACAGTATGAACATTTTCATAATTTCTTTTCAATAGTATTTATAGTGTACTGTCACGATACCTCTCTCTGTCTGCGCTGGAGCCATCTTCATCAAAGCCAAGGTCTGTGGCCGTGTCAATATTCATATTCAGCACTGGGTTTGCTCTGTGGAATACATATCAGACAATCTCACACACCAGCCTGCTGCTGAATCCCTGTTCACAATTTATATAACGGGCCAGCATTTTAGGCGGCCCTTGATGTCTGTCTTACCCTTCTTTGGTGTATTTGTTGGTTCCAGGAACAACAGGGCCGGTCTTCTGATTCTCTATGACCACTGTGGCTGCTGAATTCATGGCTTTGGCTGCCTTTAGTTTCCTCTTGTAGCTAAAGGGTAGAAAGAGACCAGCAGCGTTAAGTTGTAAATCCGATACGGTCGCAGATAGGATGAAGAAACTTGTGCATATGTGTGTGGGTGCACATCAAGAAGAGCTAATCTGGTTAGCAGATTGGTAATGTGTTTGATCCAGACTGAGGTTATAGGGTCTTCCATAATGCCATTGTACTGGCTCCATGCCTGATGTTGGGAACAGGTCTGACAGGCAGGATCTTGCAAGTTTACTACATAATATATAAACCTCACATGACTGGCAATGCCTTCCCATCCAACTTCGGAGGCATGGTTGCTAATTTTAGCCCTATAAATATTACGAATTATTTATAAGGGAAAATATAAATGAATGGTATAATACAGAGACTGATAAGCTGTACCAAGAGCATCATGCAAACCAAACAGTAAGTGTTTCTTTAACATCATTGAAACTTGAATGGGTATTTCAGTAGATCTTACTTTCTTCTGATGCACACGAGAGAAGTGGTTGTTACAACAAGAACGATCGCCAGTGCAGCCATCAAACCAATCATGATGAATACCTCTGTCTTGACTTCTGTAGACTCGGTAACAGTTGTTGACTGGTAAGGAAATTAAACATTTTTTTTAAATGTAAACAACAACTTCAGCCTACATGATGAACTTTTGGAGTTTTGGGATTTTTTTTTTTTTTTTTTTTTTTTTTTTTAATTAAAATGCCAGTAAATCCAAGCTGAGTAAGTTGGTATCCAAATTCCGTATAGACCTCCTCTGAATTCAGGATTGAGGTCACTGCATCATAGTTAAGAGCTGTGCCATTTGGGAACACAAAATAAGCCTCCAAAACAGTTGTCTCTTCAGCTCTGCAAAGGACGTAATAAATTCTGCTGTCACTGTATAATAATTTATATGCTATGATAGCAATTTTGTCATGTGCTTTTGTCATTTTTATTAGTTCTTTTAAAAAATTCGATTTAGCTTTAATGTATTTTTAATTCAGCTTTAGTTATAATAATAATTCAATAATTCAATAATGAAGTCATTTTTAAGTTTTTCATGTAGTATTTATATATTTATTCCTAATCTAGTTGTCAAGTAAACCTGGCATTGTATATTACGAATACATCTTGACAAGCTTTTGTTCCTCTTTTGTAAGTCGCTTTGGATAAAAGCATCTGGTAAATGCATAAATGTAATGTAAATGTAAATGTAAATATATTTCAATTAACGTATTTCAATTTTTTAAATATTGCTTTAGTTAACAATAACAACACTGAACATTCTTTAAAATGTCTCCTTTTATATTCCACAAAAGAAATAAAGTTATACAGGTTTTGGGGAGTAAATTATGACAATTTTTGGGTCCCTTGAACAGTAAAAAAAAAAATTTGTTTGTAAATATACTGTAAAAATATGATATGATCAGTTAGTCATGGCAACCTATGTTTTAAGATTAACTCGTCAAAATAAGTTGAGCAATTTCAACTTTAAAAAAAAAAAACTTTTATGAGATTCAACTTGATTTTTTTAAAGTCAATTTAATATAATTTAAATTAAAATGACTTGTACGACCAAGCTGATTATAAATAAAAACTTAAGATTAGTTGCTAACTTTTGCAAATAAGTGGAATTTCTTTACAGTGTAGATAATGTTTTGCTGGTCTTTTGCCAAAATTAAATCCAGAATTTTCTGTAATTATGCCATATAAAGGAAATGTTTGCTTAATAACAGTAGCACTGATTGACAAGACAGGAAATCTCCAGGGAGAGAAAATATTAACTGACTTGGATTCTGCATTAGTCTACACGCCACCTGCTGGGTTATACATATTATAACAGGAACTAAATGAAAAATCCAGATATTCCAGGCTTACATGAGTTTGGTGAGATTCAATTTAGTTTAATATATGTATATGTATTCATGGGGACGTGGGTGGTTGAATCTTACCGTTGAGCAAGAGTCTCACTAAACACATTGAAGAATTCAACCGTTGCTTTTGTAGCACTTATCAGAATCCTGTAAAAAATATCACACACATTTACTCCTTTTGACCTGAATTTTAAAAAAAGCATCAAATAAATAATAATAATGAATCATACTCCAAGTGTCCTTTAAAATAACACTTCTTCACGCATCAATAGATTCAAATCAACTTTAAAGTGCATCTCTTACGCTCTGATTTGAGACAAATTCTCATTGACTTCAGACACAGATGCACTAAATCTTAGGCTGACTCTGTAGGAGCTGTCAACTGTGAGAAGCTGCAAAACAATGCAATTAGAAAAAGACCAAAATAAACAAGACTGAATGAATTATTAATAAATTGTAGGGGTGACAGTGCCTTACCTCAACCACAGAGGTGGAACTGAGACCATCAGTGTTAGACGCCTTCACCTGCACAATGAACTTTCCTCTTTTATTATTGTCCATTGCTTTCTGGGACCTGGACATTATAAAGAGACATTTGCTTGTTTAATTCCAGTTTAGTTCCTTTTGTGTGTAACCATGCAGCCACATCGACATTTTGACTGTTGCACACTGAATAGTTTCCATTTTCTGATTGTGTTTTAATTTACACAGCATTTCAGCCTTCAGCATGGACAGACAAATTATTTAATGTTGAAAACGCGTTGCATCACATCGGATTACGCCTATTTGCGATTTACAAACAGGTTAGAAACGTGAATTTCTCACCGTATATGTGCACTAAACCTTCCCTCAGCATCTTCCTGATTGGCAGAATCAGCATAGAGAAACAAGCTCTCTGAGGAACTCCCTTCACTGCCGACAAAGTCCACCTTGGTAACTTCAAATGTGGTTTTCTTGTTCTCTCCTGTGTCTCTGTCTGTGGCCTTAAAATGGTAAGAGGAAACAAACCCGGGGAAAATACTTTATGGAGATTCAAAGACATTATATTGTAACATAAAAAAGTCCTCAAATGACCTCAAGTTGTCAATAAGTAAACTATCACACTTACATAAACTCTGCCGACAGATGTGCCCACCTCAACTTTTTCAATGACTACAACTAGAGAAACAGAAATATGTTAAAACTTTTTACATAAACAATATACATTTGCTTATATGACAATCATTTATTTGTTTATTTTTTTTAATATAATTTTTGTTTACCATAGAAGTCCTGCAAGACAACGAACTCTGGGGCGTTGTCATTGATATCCACAATATTAATAGTGACAACTCCTACAAGCAAGTGAACAATATTTTATTAATATTCAATGCACTCAATAAAGACCAAAATGATTAAAGGTACTGGTTAATGTGAGTGAGTGGAAAATACAAAAAAGTTAAAGGAATTGTGCACCTATCCTCATGCTGCACAAGTCCTGTATTTTTGTTAATTTAAGTGTTCAATTAAAATTTGAAATCACTTATATCTAATGTGTGTCACATAAATGATTGTGTTTGACTATTTGTGACCAGAAATGTAAAACTGTCATTTGAAAGGACCGTCCCATTTTTATATAAAAAAAACCCCACACCTGTTGTGCTCCATTCACAAAAGAAAATTATACGAATTGGAACATTTTTGGGATGAGCTATTCCTTTAACAACAGAACATACTATGAAAGAAAAAAAGGCAGCGCAGAAAGCACTTTTAAATGGACAATATGAAGCAGCAGAACGCACCTTCAGTACTGTCACTCCACTTCTCAGTTAAAACATCCACCACCTTGGCATTCAAGAACACTTTATCACATTTCTCGTAGTCAATATCATAGGCAGGATTAGTTATCACATCACCGTTACGCTCAACTTTGAACCACTCTTCGGGACATGGACCTCTGGTCCCATTGCACTGGCATTCAGTAGAATCAAGCTCATATTCTAGTTGGTGTTCAGTGTCCACATCGTTGCCTTCGATTGTGCCCAAAGGCATTGACAAGGTGCTGTTCTCTTTTACATCCAGGACCATGTTGGATGGGAATTCAGGCGGAGTGTCGTTCACATCAACCACTATTACTTTGACTGTAGTCTCAGCCCTTTTCTGACCCAAGTCCGAGGCCTCTACTGTTAGATTGTATGTCTTCTGGTCACTTTCGTAGTCCAGCTCAACAGCAGGATCAACAGTGATGTTTCCCCTGTAACCTTCACTGATGGCCTCAGAAAATAATATGAAACTTCCAAAACTGCCATCAGTAATGCTGAAGAAGATGCGGTTATAGAAGTCTGATTGGTCGGCATCGTGAGCCCGCAAAGAGCCAACCCATATGCCTACAGAGGGGAGACACAAAGTTGTCTTTTTTTTTTTAAATGTTCATATTTCTTGAAAATAATTATCCAGTTCTGGAAATTTTCTGAACAATTACTTAAAAACATAATGAAATTTGTTCAGAAAAAGCACAGTTTACTTGCCTCTTTCACTTTCCTTTACTTTAAATTCATAGGGAGCAGGATCAAGGTACTGTGGAGAATTGTCATTTTCATCCTGGGAAAAATAGAAAGAAAAAAGTTACTTAAATATTAATGAATTATACTTTGATATATCTCTAAATCTATTATAATAATTGCGAAGACATCAATAAATGGTAAAATTCATCTCTAATTATATAAATATATATATGCATTCTCACCCCAATGTTGATGGTCACTTTGGCTGTGGAAGACAGGGATGGTGTGCCCATATCTGAAGCGATCACCACCAACTCAATCACACCATCTAGTGAAGGGTCAATAGCCTCACGGTCCAATGGACCACTGTTTTTAAGCAAATCAGTGTCTTGGTCTATGATAAAGTTACTACTGAACGGGCTGTCGTCAATGTGATACTGGATTTGGCTGTTTAGTGTACCTGGGTCGTCTCCGTCTCTAGCCTACCAAAAATAAAAAATAAAAATCGGTCTTCAATAAAGACATACAGTAGATACTTCCCTTACATTTATTTACTTGGAAGACACTTTTATCCAAAGCAATTCACAGTGAACTTAAGGTATACAGTTTACAGTATTCTGTTATTTCTCTGACAATCAAGTCCTTGACCTTGGTGTTGCCAGCACCATGCTCTACTACTTACATGAGTAACAGTGGCATGCAAAACATTTACACAATCTCTATTCATTATTTCAGATGTCTATGCTGCTTTCTCAATCACCATTAAATCCATAACGTTACCTGGATTTTAAGCTCAAACATTTGGTTCTCTTGTACATAGGCCTCATAAATTTCTCTGTTCATCTCTGGTGTATGGTCATTAATATCCAGAATGTTGATCATCACAACAGTGGTACCAATATTGCCAGCAAAATCTATGGCCTGCAGGGTGGGTGAGTAGGAATTGGTGCCTTCTCTGTCAAGACGCTGTCCATTTTTTACAAAGATAATTCCAGTAATTGGTTGAACATCGAATAACTCCCGCCTGATGTCAATTTAAGAAAAGAAAGTAAATGACAATCTTAAGTCTTTTTTATGGCAAACTTGCAATGACTAACTAACTGAGTATTTAGTCCTAACCAAATGATAGCAGACTGAATATTCAACATACATGTTTTCGGGCATCAATTTGTAAGTGAGTTTGCCTTCATCTAAGGCATCTTCATCTGTTGCCTGTCAAACCAGAACATTAGGGAGTGTCAGATCAATCCATCTTACTCACCATGAAAAGGAAAAGTGAGTAAACAGAAGATGCACTTACAGTAATGGTGCCCACAACTGTTCCTTCATCACAGTCTTCATAAACAGAAAACTCATAAACATCCTCCTCAAACTCAGGAATGTTGTCATTTATGTCATTGATGTTAATGGTGACAGAGGCTGTAGAAGTGAAGTCTGCACTGGCATCTTCAGCAATAATCTGGTGAGATATAACAAAGTATTTAAAAAAAATAAATAAATTTATTATAATTTTGTCTACTGCAAAAAGGTTTCAAACAAGTTTTCTGAATAGATAGATAGATAGATAGATAGATAGATAGATAGATAGATAGATAGATAGATAGATAGATAGATAGATAGATAGATAGATAGATAGATAGATAGATCAAAGCAAAGTCCTTTTTGCTAAGATGAGAAAATTTTGGCATAGTCCAAACTACTGGACCGTTTATCATATGTGTAAATCTCCAGAGACACACCCCCATATACAAACCTGAACAGTCATCACTTTCCTCTTCTCAAAATCAACAGCAGATGGATCTTTTACTATCACTTGTACAGAAACTTCTCCCACCCCAGTGCTGGGACTGACAGCGAACGCATCCTTATCAGGTCCCTCAAGACGGAGATTGAACCTGCTGTTTTGCCCCTGGATCATAAACAAGTTAATCATCAACACATGGGAAAAAACTTAAATAATCTTCATAAAAAAAAAATCTCCTCAGAAGAAACCATGTAAATTTGTAACTACAGACCTGGTCTGGGTCTTTGACTCTAATATTCAGTTCATTTACTGACAGTCCTGCAGATGAATGCTCATCAACTTTGCCTATGAAGCTGTTTTTCTGTGTGCAGGTTTCAGTTTCACCTTCACACTCATAAAATTCAGGGCCATTGTCATTCAAATCTCCAATAGAAACCTGTAGTTCTCCTACTGTGCTTGCAATAATTCCATCCACATTAAGATTTGTTTCACGTGCCTGAAATACAGGAAGAAAAAATCAGGAAACACAAATAAAACACAAATAACACAAATCAAGTAATGTTCATGAAATTTATAGTTTATGATAGTTACTACATAGGTTAAAATAATGACAGGATACAATTAAATTCATCAGTCAGTAAACTCACCTTTATTTGCAAAATTACAACAACATCTATATCCAGTAATTCTTCACGGTCAAATACAGTTTTGATCGATATTTCACCAGTTACTTCATTGATTTGGAACAGGTCTGGTGCATTAGTATCTACAGGAAAAAATAATATTGACAAAAAATCATAAATGGCCTAGAAAAAGCAGTTTTATTCTACATAAGGGTGGTGTCTTCTCATGGTGGCTGTCACATTGAGATCACATGACCAGCCAAATATTATTTACTATATCTTAATCACTGGTGACAAAGAGAATTGAGTATCACATAGGTGATATTAGAGACCATGTTTACAATTGTGATAAAAAAATAAATAATAAATAATTAAAAAAAACATTACAAAGTGTAATGTTAAAATAAAATTTCCACTTGACTGACTTTCAATGCTGTAGTGGATCTGGTCATTGACCCCAGTGTCTGGATCTCTGGCTCTCACAGTAAGGATTGACGTACCCTGAGACAGAGTGTACAGAGAGATATTGAAAGGTGAGAGGTCATTATATATATATTTATATGTTATTAATATTTTACATTTGACACCAAGCGGTGCCCTAACTGTACCACAGTACCAAAACTCTTTAGTTTACAAAGTTACACTGCATTTCAGTAAGAAATGCTGAAATGTATTAATATTACAATGAACTATTATAAAAAACTTAAAATATAAAATTGTAATAGTTGCATCGTTTAGCATTGATTTTTGCATTGTGGCTCAGCAGGAGAGCAGTATAGCAATTCATAATTAATTTAAAAAAAAAAACACTCACCACAGCTGAATTCTCTTGAATAGCAGCAAGGTTAGGTAAATTCAGAAACTGTGGGTTGAGATTTGGCATATCCTTCACCGTAACGAATGCAATTGCTGATGACGATTTAACCACATCGACACCATTCAGAGGCCCACCACCATCCTGGCAAAACCAATGAACACTTAGAAAATTACACAGTAAACAGCTTGTTTGTAGATTTTTTTATTTCTTTTTGCTTGTTTTGTAAAGAAAAAAAATGAAATACCTCAATGTTTTTATGTATCTTATTTTAAGTGTACATCCCATACACAGATATTTTCCCTCATTCAAAAAGCAGCCCATTGCTTGTCTGAATATGATTACAACATAAATAAATACTCACAGATGCAATGACTCGTATCTGATAGAAAGGACTTTTGTCAGTGAAGCTCAAAGTTCCATCCAGGAGAACAATTCCAGAAGTCGGAGAGATTGAAAATAGGCTAGCCCCGTCATTTGGTGCCACCTAAGACAAACTTACTGTGTTATGAATACAATTAAAGTGAGTTGTGAAGGTGAAAATGCAATTTATGACATGAAGGGAACATACTTCATCAATTCTGTAGGTCACAATAGAAGCTGTGCCAGAATCTGCATCTGTGGCGCTTGCTGTGAACAGTGTAGTGCCCACAGGTGCGTTCTGTAGGAGAGAATAAAAAAAACCCATAAATGTGATGAAACAGCTCAAACTATCCTGGAAAAAAAAAATAAACAAACACACGCCATCACTTCTTCATGCTCTCTCTGTGCTCAACACCATCACAGCTTGTAGATCTTAACACCTCTTAAATGATTAGTTCACCCAAAATAACACATTTACTCATTTTATTAATGTTGTCCTAAACCGTTTTACTTTCTACCGTAAGATGTAGAATTTTGTACAACAATGTACTTGTTACTTTTTGCCTTAAACTTTTTAAGTTTTCTCAACTTTTTATTTTATTTTATTTTTTTACAGTGCTGTAAAAATCAAAAGTTGAGAGAACTTAAACGTTTAAGGCAACCAGCTTTAGTAGATTTTTAGAGTTTTCTCAACTTGTTGTTTTAAGTTTATAAAACTTAAAAGTTGAGAGAATTCAAAAATCTCCTACAAAAATAAGTTGAGAAAACCCAAAAATCTGCTGAAGCTGGTTGCCTTAAACTTTTAAGTTTGCTCAACTTTTTTTTTTACAGTGCATCTTTTCTTTTCTTTTCTTTTCTTTTCTTTTCTTTTCTTTTCTTTTCTTTTCTTTTCTTTTCTTTACCTCTGCAGTCAGATCATTGAGTCAGTTAACCTGACTGGAGAACAGGATTTATGACTGAATCACAGATCAACCAGATCCAGTTCACAAAATAATGACTCATTTACATAGCAGACAAATAGGCTACAGTTCTCAAGTTCAGCACACTTACTCAATGACCATTAAAAAGATCCGACCAAAGAATGGAGAATTAGGGAAGATGTTTCAGGTAATAACAAATTTTACTTATACTGAAATACAGCACTCAAATAATATTGGCAGCTTTTATGAGGCTACTACGATACTTTTTATTTTATTTTTATTTTATTTTATTTTTTAACTTGGCAGCTTCAGTGGCTATCTTCTTTTACTTCTCAGTAAAAATAGATCTAAAGAACCTCACTCACACCTGTGTTTTATCACTTTTACTTTTTTGGAGTCTTTCTCACTGCTTTGCTTTTTTGCGTATGTCTTAATGTATACATATATATAGAACTTTTGTCTAACATCTATGCTAACAACTATGCAAAGTTTACAGTGTGACCTTGAAAAGTTAGTCTATAGTTCTGAGGAAATTAAATAAATACAATGCCGTATAAAGCCTATTTTGTCATTTATAATATTTTTACTTCTTAAAAAAAAAAATTCAGTCCTAGCAAAAGCCCTGTTCTGAAAGACAGGAGGTGAGTAAACAACATAATTATTGGGATTAGGTGAATTATTCCTTCAATGTAACAACTGTAAGGTGTTGAGAAGTTACAGCATCCATATTTACATCCTTAATACACACCAAAGGATAACAGGCTCACTCACCTCTGGAACCTCTTCATTGTAGGGCAGATTATGGAATATTGGAGCGTTATCGTTAGCATCTAAAACAGCAATATAAACCGTTTTTATCACCTAAAAGGACAGAAAGACATGTTAGGACTCAGAAAAGTTAATTTTCTGAGCATGGTAAAACATCCAGTAGATCCAACATACATCCTCATAAACGCCATCATTCACTGAAACCTCTATGTTTAAGAGCTCTTTTGTCTGAAAAAAGAAAACACATAAACATACACAAAGTTAACCGACTGTTTTTATGAAGAGTAACTGTAACAAAAATTGTTGTGGAAATGATTTAAAATTCATAATTCCCAACTATTGTTCCTTCTTGTCAATTCAGGAATGTGAGGCAGACTTTTAAAATCCTAAAAAAAAAATACCTCTCTGTCCAGCATACTATTGACTCTGACTTCACCAGTCGCCCTGTTGACGGCAAAATGACTAGAGTCTGCCCCAGCGATAGCATATGTTAGAGTGTCACCATCTGGATCAGTTGCTTTGATTTGAAACGCAAATTCACCTGACAGGGAAATACATTAGAAAATGTTACATTCATGCATACAAAAATGCAAAATTGGATTGAGCAAAAAAGTTGAGACTGAAATTTGGGCTGATGTACAGACCTACTGGAACATCTTCACTCACTTGTTCCACATTCATGTTAATCACAGGGATAGAATTACAGTACGCTAAAGAAAACACAAACATGAACCAGCATGTGAGTCATAAGAAAGCAAAAATAACTGAATTCTCCTCTGTAAATGACAGTAAAATGTAATCACATTGGCTTCTGTCCACTTAAGACTGTATCATTATTGGACTTGGATTTTGAGCTAGTACATTGCAACAAGCCACAACTTTTAGATAAATTATATGAACACTGACTAACTCTCAGATACTCACAAGAAGCTAAAAAAGCAAAAAGGAGAAGTAAAGGTTTCCCCATCTTCCCCATGTTTGTCTGTAAGGCTGTAATATCAAAGAAACAGAACACAAAATCATCATATGCAGAACATTTCCACCCCCGAAATTAGGTGATAGAATATTGATAACTTTGTATAGTGGTTTATTTTTTCAAATGTTATGAAACACACACACTCAAATATAAAAAAGAAAGGTCAGTCCAATACTAAAATTTAAGACAATAATTAATAAAAGCAATTAATCTGCCTTATTTAATTTTTTCAGGCCTTACAAGCCCTGGAATGGTTGAATGTCATCAGTGTGCACTAATTTTTCATCCAATACACCCATTAATCACAGTTTAGCCTATATCTTTTTAATATCTCAAATATTTCTCATCAATGAGTTTAAATTGAGACTTTTGTCTCCTGCTTAGATTTGTCAAGACACCATAGTCTACTATCCAAATTTACAAACCCATCATTCACAAAAGAATAATCTCTAAAAAGTAAAGCTTATTCTGGGTAAAGGCTCTTGATCTACATGCAGTCACTTAAAGAAACTAGACATAAGTTGAAAATGATATAAGGCTGACGAAGTCTTACCGTGCCCAGTCTGCTCTTTGTACTAGGTATTCCAACAAGTGGCATTCTTCAAATGAGGGAACAATATATAATATAAGAGACCTTTGGCTAGTGCATCACTGGCTATTACTGTCCTTCAGTTGTAAACGTTAATCATTAACATCACAGCGGAGAAAAGACTGCATGCTCAATACAGTCTTCTCCCCCTGAAGACAGATGACAACAAGTGTTGGTACTAGGCAAACAAATGTCACAACAGATTATGTCCTGAATAATCCGGCCCATTCACACATTCATTCAGCAACTCCTGAGCAAACTCAAAAGACACAAGTTTAATGGAGGTTGGAATAGAGAATAGAGAAATAGCATGGATAGAACAAGGGTTAAAGAAATGTTTATTGTTCCTAATTATAAAATGAAAAAAAGAGAAAAGATTTATTATACCTGATTAAATGAGATCATAAAAGCTAAGAAACCACATGACAAAGGCATGGTGCAGCAACATTTCTAGTAAAGTGTTTAGCAGGGCATCTACTTCCTAAGCCAACCATGCATCTTTGGATCCAGTTTTTATTTTCTGGCTATTTCTTGGCATATCCCCAGTGAGCTGGACATAATGTGGTCTGAGAGATTCCGGGGAGCAAATGAGCTCATTAGCTATTCAAGAACCTACCTACCCTCTGCCCAGCTCTAATGAGCCCGCTTCCCTCGTGGGCCTTCATAATTAACGAGAGATGGACAAAAGATTACTCACCCCTGAGGAGAATCTTTACTGCTACCAAACAAAAACAATGGAGGAACTTTCTCCTGAGACTGACAGAAGAGCTTGTGTTTGTTTGTCTCTAATTATTTGGTGTTGATCATACTGCACATGCTGTGGAGTGAGGGATCAAAATAAAGCCACTATAGAGGCCTGAAGATCAACTAATACTAAAGTAAATTTTAGCAGCAGCAACGGAAGCAACATATGCTGTATTTTGACTTTATAAAATATATATGTATGACAAGTGTGTAAATAGTAAAAAAAAAAATTATTTAAGGCTTGTATAATATTGTATGATACAGACTTTATACAATACATACAAAATACAAATAAATTTTAAACTGAAAGCATGTATTATTAAGTATAAAATTAAATATATAAATAAAAAATGTACATTTACATATAAGTATTTAAAGCTTTATCTGTGGCAAGTTTGTGTGGCCTTTGACATTGTATAAAGTCAAAATAGAGTGAAATAATATTAGGGAAAAAATAGATATATCTAAACATGACAAAAATTAATACATTTCTATATAAATATGGGGATCTGTGATTCAGGTGTCAGTGTGAATGCAGGTGTTTTACATAAATCTGTTTACTGGAGCTTATATTGTAAAATGTGACCTGTTTGTGCCAAATGTATTACAGTAAACCAATATACCACCCTAATCTTATCGTTTTAGACTTTGGTTTATGATTTAGCGCAATGATGCGAAATGGGTGAGGCCCAATGGTCATGACCCATCCTAAAGCACAAGACCAGTCTTTAGTGATTGGCATATTGTTTAGTTATGGTGGGAAATGAAATGATATTTAAAGGCACCATGTCATAATGTTCATTGTAATAACAATAATGTGCGATAAGTTTTTGGTTTGATTATTACACATATAACCACAGTCTAGTTAATCATTAATAGATCTAATTGCTCTCCATGACACTAAAGTGTTTTACTCATTTATAGCTGTCAACAGTGCAGCCATCTTGCTAACCAAAGGTTATGAAAAGTATGGGGCTGGTTAGGAATATGCACAAAATAAATAAATAAACAAACGTACAGTATGTCAGGCTCAAAAAACTTGTTAGACCTGCTTGAATAGCCTACATACATTCTAGATGGTGTCATGTGATTTTTAAATGAGACAGACTCTCACTAATATACACTGCTCAAAAAAATTAAAGGAACACTTTTTAATCAGAGTATAGCATCAAGTCAATTAAAATTCTGGGATATTGATCTGGTCAGTTAAGTAGCAGAGGGGGTTGTTAATCAGTTTCAGCTGCTTTGGTGTTAATGAAATTAATAACAGGAGCACTAGATGGGCAACAATGAGACGACCCCAAAAACAGGAATGGTTTTACAGGTAGAGGCCACTGACATTTTTTTCCCTACTCATCTTTTCTGACTGTTTTTCACTAGTTTTGCATTTGGCTAGGG
>JAFVLL020017278.1:0-17702 GCA_021397915.2 Tor tambroides
GTCTGACGTCACGTCTTCTTCTGCGCATGCGGGTCACTTCAGGGCCGTATACGGTTCACACATGAGACTGATGGCAGACGCATTTAAATGACAATGTGAACAACAGTGCAAAAAAATCGGATTTCAGCAAAAAATCCGATCTGAGCATTAAGACCTGCAGTGTGAACGTAGTCTAAATGACTGGATTTCATTCGCGAAAAATCAACTAAAATTCACGGGCAAAAAAAAAGTCCCCATAGTTAATAGTGTAGCGATGCATGAAACACCACTAACAATGAAGTCACTTCCTAACCAATTTTCTGTTCTCAACTTCGCGTGACCAACTTGACACAACAAAATCTGTGTGTGGGGGGAAACTTTTTAGCCTTCAAGCAAAACTCCCAAACACGTGGATTCCAATCAAAATGTCTGTATTTCGCTGTGAAATTCCACCACATAATGGTGCGTTACATTAGTGAAACTTATTATGTAGTGTTGCTACACCTCTTACTCAGAGGTCACTTCCAAACTAAGCATCTTTATATTGATCAAGGGTGACGAATTTGTGCGCTCAAAATGAACACACTTGAATCCCACGAGAAATCTGTGTTTGGAATGTTTTCACGTGTCACTCAATCGAAACTCCAGATTACGATGACTGCTTTTAGCCCACGGAATTTCACTGTAAAGGTAAATGTGACTGCACCCAAAACTGTGTCCCATCTGATCTTTCAAAAATGTACAAAGGCTAAAACATTGAGAGAAATAACTGTTAAATACTCAAATTATGTCTTTACAGATGATGAAATAAAACATACATTTGGATCAGTATAAAAGCATAAGACAATATTATTCATAAGATATGGGCTTCTGCTCTCAGCTTGGTAGGTTTAGCTGGAATGAAGTCAGGCAACGCGAGACGAGTAAAGCACTAAAAAAGGTTCTTTGGAGTTCACACACACACACACACCTACTGCAGGTCAGTGAATTACAGTTGAGCCATACTCTTTTAACCTTCATTTAAATGTCTATTCAGACTTCCACATGAAAGCTGAGCTGTAAAAAGATGATGTTGTGTTCTCCAAACATCCCTCCCTTAGTCCACCTTCAGCACGCTGTAGATTTTATTTACAAACCAGAAGCAGGCGAAGAAGCCTATAGTACCTGCACGGAAGGAGAAATGTGTGAGAATTAATATTAGAAATAAAATGAAGATGTCACAAAATGTGCCAGACTAACTAATAGTGTACACATTATGAAACAGTGCTTCTATTAAAACCACATTTAGAGTCATTCGGGTGGCATTTTATAAGATAACCATCTATTAATAGTGCCATTTCCATGCGGCAAATTGTCTGACAGAGCCAAACTGAGCTGAGTGTAATGAAGCACAGGATTAAATCTAATCATCGCTGGGGCGGCAGTGACAGCCAATCAACAATAGGTCTGATTGAAATCTTTAGCTCGGAATCTATTTTCAGATGCGTTTATATACACACGATTCTCAGTCCTCCCCCTCACCTTCCACACACGCTCTCGCTGTATCTTCACTTGGCTCTCGGGATCTAAAAAGTCATGCTAGTTTGGGCTAAAACAAGCCATTTCTGGGAAACGTTGCTTTAAGATGTGGGACTGAGAGCGTAATGGCGATCCAGTAAGCCTCGTTTCAATCGTGCCTTACATTTTCACCCCTCAAGTGTGCATGGAAGTTGCCATAACAGCCAGGGATCATAAAGCATCTAGTAGAATCCATGGCAACAAATAGATTGTGGCTAATATCTGCTTAGAAAACCGATGACGGTGGTTTCCCATCATTCAAAGCAAAGCCAAATGAGAACCGCTGCCATTACACTGGTAATCTGGAGGGTTTTTGTAAAGGTTCAACATGAAATGTCGCTGAGGAGCTTGGGCTATTTTACCCAGTCGCTGTAAAATCGCTGTACTTCATGCTGGGTGAGGAAAACACTTGCTGCAAAGCTAAAAAAAAAAAAAAAAAAAAGACATTTACATGCCATTTGTAGAGAAACAAGTAAGCATGTGTAGATGTTATCAACCAACAGCTGTTTACGGCTGGCAGACAGCTGGCCATCTCTCACCACCTCCACCTCAGCATATCAATGAGGGAAAGCGACAGAGATTTGATTAAGGCCGGAGGGAGTGCTGCTGTCTTTCAACAACAACAATAAAAGATGAGGAATATTTATAGGTGTCCCAATTACCCTCAGCCTAAACACAGCATGACCCATTGGACAGGAACAAACCAACTAGAACTGGTCACCCGCCAAACGAAAGGACCAGAAGGGAGACACTGCAGCACCAAATCCATGAGGAACTCTGAACATTTAATATTGATGGTGAAGTGAATCAAGCCAAACATTTTGCATGTTACACTAACTACAGTAAGCAGGGGCGGTTGCATCAGCTGTGCAGAAATTACAACTCAACCACTATTAAATATGTTTGCGTTGCACCGTTTAACTTAGCTGCAATTTAATTCTATATGTAAACTTTTTTTTGTATCAGTATTTTTTTATACATCCTTATTCATTTTAAATGCAGTTTCTGAATGTTATTTACATAAGAATACCTATTAATGTTACTGACCATTAAGTAGTACAGTTGTGTTCAAAATAATAGCAGTCCAACATCACTGACCAGATCAATCACTGTTTTTGGTAGAAATTATATTTCTATATGGCAAATATTTTACTAGTAGGTGTGGTAGAGTAATAGAAAACCAATAGACCCAACAGTCGTGACATGCATGCTGTTGATTCTGTGTAACTGAATTATTAATTGAAAAGGGCATGTTCAAAATAATAGCTGTGTGGAGTTTAATTAGAGAGGTAAATCATTCTGTGAAAAAACTGGTGTCAAACAAGTGGCCCTTATTTAAGGACGAAGGCTGCAAATGTTGTACTGTGCATTTCTCTGAAAATCTGAGTAAAATGGGTCGTTCCAGACATTGTTCAAAAGTATAGCTCACTTTGATTAAAATGTTGATTAAAGAGGGAAAAACATATAAAAAAGTGCAAAAAATGATAGGCTGCTCAGCTAAAATGATACCAAATGCTTTAAAATGGCAACCAAAACCAAGATGTAGAAGAAAATGAAAAACTACCATTTTGAATGGATCGAAGAATAGCCAAAATGGCAAAGACTCAGCCAATGATCAGCTCCAGGGTGATCAAAGAAAGTCTAAAGTTACCTGTGAGTACTGTAACAATTAGAAGACGCCTGTGTGAAGCCAAGCTATCAGCAAGAAGCCCCCGCAAAGCCCCATTGTTGAAAAAAATGAAGAGGTTACAATTAGCCAAAGAACACATTGACTGGCCTAAAGAGAAATGGTGCAATATTTTGTGGACTGATGAAGCAAGATTGTTATTTTTGGGTCTAGAGTCCGCAGACAGTTTGTCAGACGACCCCCAAACACTGAATTCAAGCCACAATACACTGTGAAGACAATGAAGCATGGTAAAAAACAGCAAACATCATGATATGGGCATGCTTCTCATACTACGGGGTTGGGCCTATTTATCAGCATTCCAGGGATCATGGATCAGTTTGAGTACATTAGAATACTTAAAGAGGTTATGTTGCCTTATGACGAAGAGGAGATGCCCTGGAAATAGGTGTTTCAACAAGACAACGACCCCAAACACACCAGTAACCCAGCAGCATCTTGGTTCCAGACCAACAAGATTAACATTATGGAGCGGCCAGCCCAATCTCCAGACCTTAATCCAATAGAAATCTTGTGGGGTGACATCAAAAATGCTGTTTCTGAGGCAAAACCAAGAAATGCAGAGGAACTGTGGTGTGTAGTGCAGTCGTCCTGGGCTGGAATACCTGTTCACCGCTGCCAGACTCCATGCAACACAGATCTGAAGCAGTTCTCAGAAACATTGTTAGTTCAGTCATTCACAAGAAAGCTAAATCTTCAAGCAGTTTTCTGTTTATACAGTAAATGTTTGACTTTGTAAAGAAAAATGCAGACACTGCTATTTTTTTGAACAGCCTAATATTCCTTTTTCTTCACTTTCTGTAAAGTAATAAATTTTCTAAAGTTTTCTTCATGTTTTGATTCAGAATAGAATGTGCAGTGTTCCCAATGCATTTGTGTGTATTGAAGTAAAAGGTATTATAAGGATTTTGAGCTTTACTCGCTTTTTTAAACACACTGCTATTATTTTGAACACAACTGTATCATATTTCAAAGGAAGCGTAATTTTGAGGCGAAAAATTTAGAATCTCATATTTCAAGGCTGAAATTGGATCGAGGGTAAACATCATATCATGCGACTACACATTACTTTACAGAGAGCTTACTAGCTACATTCTGCCTTAAGAACATATGGTGCAGCCGAATAAAGGACATAGTTAACTTACAAACTAGTCATTTCATGGTCCAATTTAAGTAACAACTTACTAAAGGCTGATGCAAACCCTACCCTGTAGAGCAAACATGGTGAATGATACACACTAAGTTCTGTTATCTCAACGATTAAACATTGTTCTTGTGCTGCAGTGTCACTATAGCAATTTACTCTAAACCGGTTAAGGGTTAAACTGGTCATTTGATTGAGAAGGAGTATTCAGTGAAGGTCATTCAGTGTAGGACTGATTAAGTTTGAGTCAGGTTGTGGAACAGACTACATGTGTTGTATGCTTGTTTTTCATTACAGCCAATGAAGACAAAACAACAGAAAGACTGCAACTGAATAGAAAGACTGAATTCAAATTCAGACGCAAAGCTAAAACTAAAAGTATTGTTTATTTTGCTGTTTGCTGTAGTTTCGCTCTGTCTTTATAAAACAGTGCAGGAAGCACTGTATAGCTCTATTCATCTGTGATAAAAGAATAAAATGTAACTTCAACCTGGTTTTCTCAAGTAGGTCATGACACAAATCTATTCTCTAATTTAGGGTTTCACAAACTGGGGGCTGCAAATTAAATCATAAAAATGTAAAAATATATATATATTTTAAAATGACATTATAATTGTTAATTACATTATACATTATAATGTAATTTACATTACTATAAATTACATTATAATTATACTACTAAAAAAGTTTAAATATTTTATTTATTTACTTGCATGTCATGTGACCGTTAACCAACTTCAGAGAGCAAATGATTGAAATGTTAATATTAAAATCTCAGGCGGTAATTCAAGTAAATATTTTCATCAAATGAATCTGGTTGACTAAAAAAAGTTTGGGAATCCCTACTCCAATCGCAAAGTGTATGAAAATATTTTTTAAAGCTAAATCAAATCAGGCCATCTTTTACCTACCTGTAAAAATGAAGAAAATGAGCACCATGATCAAGGTGTAGCCAAAGTAGAGGATGGTGCTCGCAGCCCCTATGATTTGTAGTTTTGAGAAGAAGTAATGTACTGCGTAGACAAACAGATACACTGCCGTGAAACCGCTGGTCAGAAATGATCGCCACCACCAGTGATAATCCTGTCAAACATAAATAAGAAGGCTTTAAATAAAAGTTAATAACACAATAAATAATAATAGCACTTTTGACAAATATTTAAAATGATGTAGACTGCTATGAAAAAGACTTATTCAAATCAGTGGCCTAGACAAAAACACCCTGCTAGACTACACCACTAGATGTCAGTATATTGTCATATTAGTTGTTTTTGAACATAAGAACCAGCAAACGCAAAAATGTCAAATGTTACATTGAAACTAGTTTTGTTTAAAAGTTTCGCTAAATCTCACCTCTGCACATAAATGGAAGTAGCAGAGCAGAACAGTTGCCTCAGAGCAGGTAATGACCAAGATGATGAAGACCAGGAAAAGGAAGCCAAACATGTAATACATCTGATGAGACCTGCAGAGAAAGATTTGCATGCACCGTTAGGACCAAAACATAAGTCCTCAAATCAACTCGTTTCAGCATGATATGATTTCAAATCATACCAAATGCTGTTGAGGATGAAGAAGAGTTGGATGAAGATGCAGCCGAAAGGCAGGATGCCGCCCATGATGATGCCCGGCACGGGTTTGGTGAAGAAGGACTGCTGAGGAATTTGGCGTGGGATCTGGTTTGTTCGCACTGGTGGCTCGATGCCCTGTTAAAACAGGAAAACAAAAACACACCCACATTCATGATATCGTGCATGACAGCGTGCCAAAAGAAAAGCTCACACAGATGGGAAACGCAATAACAGCTGATTCAAAGAGATGCTCAGAAATACAAAAACAGGAATGCGAAAGAGTATCAAAATCTGGGAGCTGATTATTAAATGTCATTTCTTAGTATCCACAAGTGTGGAATCAGCACCTATCAGAATGCCAGGATTTAAAAAATGTACTTTGCTGAAAAACGCTTAAGAAATTGGTCTGTTGAAGAAGGCATACTCACCGGTTTTTTGAAACCGAAGTATGCACCCACAAAAGTGAGAGGAACAGAGATGCCAAACCACAGTGCCAGGATGGCCACGAGTGTACCAAATGGAACAGCAGCGGAGGAGCCCTCTACCCACAGGATCAGATTCGTCAAGAAGAAATCCACAAACACAATCCTGCAAAAACATAGCATACTGAAACTGCATACTGGCACACATCATTTTAATCCTGTTGTTCGGAAATGTATTACTGTTTGCAATAAAGACAGTATTCAACTTACCCAGGACACAAAAAGGCAGTGAGAAGAACATTTGTTTTCCAGTTTTCACCACCGAAAGCTGATGAAACCGAGGGAATTGAGGAAGCAATTAATATTAAAACTGCCAACAGGGTTTCTCAAAACTGTACATCTGTAAATAACATGTGTACATTCACAATTCTATATATTGTGAATTTTCTATATTTTTAATCACTGTATTGATTTGTATTTTGTTTACATTTTATTTCCTGTTTTTTATCATTGTGTTAGATTCTGTTTTATTGCCTTTATCCTCAGCACCGGAAACTCCTTTCAGTGAGATTCCTTTTTTGTATAAGCTTCCTTTGCAATAAAACTCGTTCTGATTAATCTTAAACATATTTAAGGTGGACTCTATTTTTCCCATATTAAAATACAGGAAATGAACAGAAGAAAAAAAATGAACAGCTCTTCAAACGAAAAATTGCAATGCTTTCATAATGATTCCAGAAGAAAATAAGGTAAAGTAAGTGCTCCATATTGCAATATTTCCTTACTCTTATAGAGTCTGGCAGACACGTATCCAGCAGATGTGCCAAGCAGAACCCACAACACCACTGCACAGGTCATGAGAGCCCCTCGGTTGGCTGGAGACAGGAAGCCCAGACAGGCCAAGACTAAAGAGAAAAGCAGGATTGTCACTTTTGTTCATTTAATGCTATTGGTATCACTTTATATAGGGACCAGTTCTTACTATTAACTAGTTGCTTATTACTTAGCATGCACTATTATTAAGATATTGGCTGTTTAGAAGTACTTATAAAGCACATTATTCTGCATGACCATATTCTACTTCCCTAATCCTACTCAATACCTAAACTTAACAACTTCCTTACTAACTATTAATAAACAGCAAATTAGGAGTTTACTGAGGCAAAAGCCATAGTTAATGGTTTGTTAATGGTGAGAACTGGACCTTAAAATAATGTGTGACCATGCTAGGATAACAGTAATAAGAAATAAATTACCAAACTGTGTACAATCATTTTTAATTGATCACAACATATATTACTCATAAAAAACTAATTAAAATAAAGGATTAGAAGAGAAAAGTTCACATTTCTGGAATGCACGCAAATATTAAAGTGCCCCTATTATGGATTTTTGAAAATGAGCTTTCATGCAGTGTGTAACACCGCTCTAAGTGAATGAAAACATCCTGCAAAGTTTTAAATCTGAAAGTGCACCGTGTATGAAGTTATTGTCTCTCAAAAGAAAGAGTCAACTCATTTAAACAAGTCGTTTTTAAAACGAATCCCAAGCCGTTCCATGTTGAAGTCAACATGAAATATTAGCATATTGCCCGCCCACTTGTTGCTCTTTTCAAGCTGGTCTGAATGAAAATGCAAACTCTTCTTTGCCACTAGGTGGCGCTTTTGGAGCAGTAAAATAGCAGTTTCCCCGGTAACGCTGCACACAAAGCAGCACTGTAAAGCTGCTTGATCAGGCATTACAGGCATGATACAAAATACAATACAATACAAAATCTGCAGTATATTTAATTCATTTTTGTTCGGAATGCACTTACAAAGGGTGATGAAGGTCATGATGAAGACCTGAGTGCCCTGTCCGAGGAAGACAGACAGAAGCATGCCCATCTTGGGCGGCCTGAACACGTCACCATGTACCTGCTTCCAGCCAGACTCCTCCTGGGCTTCCTCCTGCAGGAGATATAACAATAAACATCAATATGACCTCACACGACTGACATCTGGTAAATCATTATGGACAGTCGTCAAACTCATTTACTGAAATTGTGAAGGAAAAGCAGATGGTATGTGTCACACATGCTTTATCAGTGACATTATCAATTCATTGCAAAACAGCATCCTTCATTTTTTTATCTTGATTGGTGAGCATGGTATTGTATATTTACACTCGTTTTACCAAGTTCCCGAAGCCAAACAATCATCATATCATAATCACCACTGACAACATAAGCTAATAAGCTTACATAGGTAAAGTTTGCAGCTGGAGGGATCTTAACCCAGTCTGCCTGTGAATGTCACAACAGAGAATTCAGTGACTGGAGGTATTCTTATGGTTATTAAAATAAGAAAAATAAGACCACACTGAAACTAAGAGAAAAACTATCGGTCTGTCTGTGCTTGAGCATTAGGATTTACATAACCCAAGAAGCAAACCCAATATATTAACTGGAAATTTGCTCTAACAGTTTGTGTGTATATGGGAGCGTCAGCTCTGTTGACACAAGATACTGTGGTGACATTACAGAGTCATTTACTTCTTCTGTTATCTAGATAAAAGCTGGAATGAGAACAAAGTAAATTCAAGGTACCTGGTCCATCTGGTTGTACCGGGCAATATCCTTGTGCAGTGTTCTAAGCATGATCATGGCCACCATGCCAGACAGGAAGAGGACAATGACTAAAGAGTTCATGATGCTGAAAAAATAAAATGAAGATGGGCCATTAATATGTATGGAGATATGGAAAAAAAGAGCTTTCTTATTCTTGACTGTATGATATTTACAACCAGCTTGTGCTCACCTGAACCACTGGATGTTGGTGTGAGGCATAGAAACTAAAATGTAATCCCATCGAGAAGCCCACCTAATTTCATCATTTTGCTAGAAAAGGAGAAAAATAAAACTCTATTACACATAGTTCTTTCCAACCATCTCATTGTACTGACTCTATAAACAAACGTACCTTAAATGTAACTGAATAAGTGTAGGTGACTTTGAGATTACTCTTGAAATCTGCTGGTATGTCCATGGGAGCTCCTTCACATGTTGGATTTTCATCATTACCATGCTTTATGCTGTCCAACAGACAACATATGTATTACTCTTATGTAACAAACTATACTACAGATGAGATAACTTTAATGTTCTAATCTAATCGTTACAGTGAATATTTACTCGGTTTTCTTACTGAAGTGTGCTTGCAAACATTTCACTATGCCTAACTTTCAATTCTAGTTAAATATGAAATCTGAATCTGATCATATAGGCCCACAGAAAGTGGAGCGAGAGCTAAAATTAGGTCTTAAGTACACCATCTCAAGTCAAAAAAGTTGCAAAATCACACCTCCGAGGTTCCAGTGTTGCCGCCACAAGTCGAGCATGCATCCCATTCGTTTCATCTCCACTGTGGTAAACTATGGTGATGTCCACATGGTTGAAAACATAAAAAGTGTTCTTCTTGTTGAAATCAGCCTAAAAGAGTAGATAACAATAATGTCAGAAGCTAGTCAGAATCAAAAAGCATACCTCTACCTCTTAATGTTTTGGTTACTAATATAGACTTATTTTGACAGAAAAAAAGCTGAAATGTTATTAATCAAAGACAACACATGCATGTTTCAGTGTTCTGTTTTTGGGAATGTATTTTATATTAATATATTATGCTGTAAAGATTTAACTACATTGCAAATGTAGCAAAGTTTGTTAGCAAAGCATTTCTAACACAACGGCTGATGGATTGATGGCAAATTTGACATCTTTCTCTCTTCCAGCTAACAATCAATCTCTCGATATTTTCCTCTTTGGTTAACTCATAGAAATGATATCATGAATGCATTCTTTTGCTAGTGGAGCAAAAAGGACCAAAGCTTTTGCCCATTATTATGACTTCCTCTTCTGTGAAATATGAAAAGGGTCCATTAAATTTGAACAACTAGTCAGTAATAAACCAAAATAGGATTCAATAACCAAAACTATTTTTAGTCCATTCCACAAATACTGTAAACCTCATGACTTTTGATGTATTATATGTTTAAGACATAATATCTAACGCAAACTTAACCATGCTTGAGAAGTAGGTATTTTAAACACATCAAATGTTTGTATGGCCATCCCTAAAACACGCTGTAAAAAATGACCGTGATTTTTAACAGTAAAAAACTGTGAAAATGCTACAGTAAAAACCTGTTAAATGGTTAACGGTAAGTTCCCCTATTATATACGGTGAAAAACTGTAATAGACATTTCAGACAATTTTACAGTAAAATACCATTTTTTGGAAGTGAAAAAGAATGTAAAATTTACAGGGAAAAACCGTAAATTGATGTTCCCAGAATTCCCTGCGTTGCATTTCAAATTTCATCTCAAATGTTTTTTTCTTTGAAATAACTATGTTTCTTCTTAGTTTTTTCTTATCAGTTATGTTTATTAGGGTTGCATGTTACATCTAATGTTGTTAAATTAATGTTTATTGCATATTTCAGTTTAATGAGTCTCACCATGATGGTGTTTAGTGTTTGTGTGAATGACATTGTGCACCTTCTATATGTATCTATATATATTAATATTGGACTTCTCAGCTTGTGGAAAAGCTGCTTGTGGTGAGATTTGGTTCATCATGTGGCTTTCTCATCACCACCTGATTTTGATGGTTATCAGTGCAAGTACAAAACAGATTTCAGAACTTCCATAGGTTGGTATATTAACATTACATCAGTTAAAGGAATGCGGTTTTTAATTGTATATTTAAGTTAAAGGCGCCGTTGGAGATCTGGGAAAATGCTAACTTTAGCCTGATAGCACTGAAAGCGAATGTCCCACCCTCCCTGCAATCGCCGTCCAAAGCCACGCCCCCTGAACACATACGCTCAAAGAGCAGAATACCAGAGACAACATTAAATTACTACAATAGGCTACATCAACGGTCCGGTTCAAAACAGCATATATGTTCCATACAAAGGGCCAATTAAATTATTAACTGACGATAATTTAAATGGTATTTATTTACCGGTATATTATGTAACACTTCTCTAGTAAGTTTCGTCTGTGTGTGAAGATGCTGCGCAGCGCAATCCGTGAAATGAATGTTCCGAAGTGAAGTAAACTGCGGATTTTCCCTGATCAGGAGTAGGGAGCAATAGACACTGTGTAGGAGCATGTCGAAATCGGAACACAGTTCATGCACATCAGCTCTCTTCTGTGGCTGGTTATCTGAATCAGATTGTTAATTCATGGGCGGCATGCAAAATATGCAGAGTGGGACGCGAGGACTGCAATTGGGAACCGCTGGGCTACATCATGTGTCATTGCAGTGAGAAAACTGCCAACACAGTTAGTGAAAGTACTACAATACCAGGAAGGAAGATCGGGTTGTTGATGTTTGCCTGCCATTCTCGCTCTGTCACCACTATGCGTACGTGAAACGCGCTGATGACGTGTCATGTCTCTTGTAGTGGGGTGCGCAGAGGCATGCCAAATACATGGATTGACAGGCAGGTAGGAGAAAATTAAGCATTTCCCGGCCCGGAGTTTTGATTGAAGCGGGCATTTCTTGGTCCTACACCTTCCACAGAATATATAAATACAGATAAATACATTTAGACCACTTAACTTAATGATTGCTATCAGGATGTGAAGAGACTTTCAACCAGAATAACAAAAAATGTTTCTGAAGACAATCACCTATGATGCCTTTAAGTCCGTAACCCTAAAACGTTGCTACTATATTTTTTAGAGTAAAATTCTGGCAACCACAGCTGCTGGTTTTTTACCATAAATTTTATGAGATTTTTTTTTTTTTTTTTACAGTGCAGGGATTACAGCCTATCCCAACAATAAAATTAAATCAACAATGTCATAATCTTGATATTCAATTCATTGCATTTATCCCAACTTTTATTCTATCAATTTATCCCATCACAGACTGCCAGCTCACAACTAAAGTAGAGAAAAAAGCTGTCTGTCTCACATTTATCACACAGGCATCTTTTGGCTTTCCTTCTTGGTTCACTAGACATCCAATGGGAAATCCTGGGTTGCAGACTTTCTGATTGTCCTCCACAATGTAACACCATGTCACTGGCATGTTGTCAACAATCCTGCAAAACAAGTTTAAGGATAATCCTTAACTTAATTTTTATGGGCGACCATTACAGATCATGTAAAAAATTCCATGTCAAACCCTCCAATGACAAACTGATATTGTGTCTTTCTAACTGTTAAAGCAAGATGACACAACTTTTATTTGTTATACCACACCTACCATAGGCATCACATCTATACTTACCAGTGGTGCTGGTAATTCAGCTCCATTCCTTTCTTTAGAAAGTCCAACTTTAACTTGTCTTCTCTTGAACCTGAATCATACGATTTGGTGCAGACCTTCACACAAGCCTTGTAAGCCTTAAATGAAAACTAAGGAAGATTTCGAAAATCAGTATATGAAAGATCCATCCATTATGTGAGAAGCACTAGAGTTAATTATAACACATTAATGCAGAATAGGAATAACTAGGAATACACTGCCTAAATACCATCAACTTTATTATACGAAAATATATGATTCTACATGACATTATAAAAAACAAAACACAAAAGGAAGAAGTGTCTGTGTCTGTTAGTTGCAACTACAACTAGTAAAACTTGACAAACGAGATGCCAGCTCTGAACAAGGTGTGTAATCTTCTAAATGTCACTGCTACAATGATATTCAATTATAATGATTAAAAAACCGTCAAATAAAAACATCAATTTCTTACCTTGTAAGGTGACGTCTCTATTCTTTCTCCAAATAACACCTGCCCAAGGTTCTCTGAGGGCCTTCTTTCATTCATATCTTTGCAAAAATCAAACCTAAAGCAAAAAGTATTCCCTCGCTGATCAGTCCTTGTATAGAAATGAATGCAGATATAATAAAGCTTATATAGTAAAGGTCAAGAATACTTACGCATCATATTCATAAGGCAGGACTGATTCCACTGAGTCCAGTCTATTCACAAACAGCTGTATGTCAGTCTGTGGGATTGACAGCAGGGGAGTGGGGTCAAGGGGACAGATGACTATTGGTCATATCTCAGAGATGAACGCTTAAGTCTGTTTTTATTTTGAACATGAATTTGCAATGCAGAGAATCCAGAATTTGCTTATTAACTCAATGTCTAAACATTTATTTTAATTGTTATGTCTCAACTGTCTGTACACGGCAGTATAATAATAAGTACAGGACAGGGAAAGCTCACCTGACATTCCTTCGCATCTCCTTCCGAGTTTTTCTCGCAAAAATTGACTGGTGCTAAACCCGGAAGGTAGAATCCAAAGCTTGAGCTGACTACTGTTAAACTCAGCAAAAATATAAAGCGCGGATTTAAAGGCTTCATTTTTTAAAGCAGCGTCCTGCGAGGATTCCGGTTTACTCTGCTGGAGCAAACCATAAAACTAACCTGTGACAGTTCACACAAAAAATCACCAACACAACCAGCTCGCAGCTTCTACTGACTCAAGAAAGATGTGGATCAGAGTCACTTCCTTACTGTGCACATAACTCCGCCCACCGCTGGCCCCTCCTCCAATTCATCTACATCATTGATACACAAAACACATCTGGATTAATGACAGCGTTAATTTATTTTTAATTTATTTTATTGCTTATCTTTATCCTTTTTGTGTATGTATGTATTTTCCAAATTACTGCTACATGTGAAACTTTCTATTGATGCTATTTAATGTACTCCCGAATGTGTTTGTATCATTTGTTACTTTAATAAAAATAAAGCGTTTAATTTTGTAATTAATATATATATACAATTAATATATTTAAATTAATTAAATCATGCTTATTTGTTTTATTTAATTATAAATATTTTATTATATTTAGGCTATATACTTTTGTCTATATTTCCCCTTTCTGTTACATGTAAAGTTTGTCATAATGCTCAACAATGTTTTCCTGAAGGAAATGGCAGTACCAGTGCCACAGGTGAGGAGAAACTTTCTTTTTAAAATAATAATAATAATAATAATAATAATAATAATAATAATAATAATAATGCCAGACTTGACTTGATATGGAAACACTCGGCTCAGTAAGCCTATTCTGACTTAAAGTAATATGATGATATGTCAACAGTCATATATTTAATGACCAAGGGATAGTAACAATTATAGTAGAAATACAATTATTATATTATTAGGGAAGTCCCAAATATATAATATACATTTGAAAATTTCTAATAGTTCCTTTGGTCATATGATTAAATGCCTGACGCGACCCGCTTCATGTTAACATTTATTTAGCTACAGATATGACTGGAATCTTAATCCAGTGCACAGTTTAAATATATATTTAAAACTCTATTAATTTCTTTTGTGTACTATTCATTATTAACGAGTGCAGCTGTGATTTGATACAGGACTAAAATGAGTACAGTTTTCAAACATGGCAATAGGGGGCGCGAGAGACTTTTAAACCGTTTATTTCCTCCCTCTGACCATAGAGTAAATGACTGTGCTGGGCGGGTCAACACATTAGACACATATAAACTAGCAGGCGCTTTTGTTTCTGTCTGTTGATCTTGAGGTGAGTAAATGGATATTTGAAATAGATTCGTCTAAATGTAATCATGGTTTTTGGTTAGCAGATGGACGTTTCATCTGGCAATGCCTTAGCTCCATAGCCATGTAACTTATATTTAGCAGCTGTGATGATAACTGAAAATGGCCTCGTGTAGATGGCAGACGACAAGATGTTTTTGTAAATGCACATTTCAATCGCCATTTTGAATTTGCATGTGGCGTTATTCGCTTATGTACTTTAATCTAAGTAGTGTTTCATGGTTAAATGTGTTTATCATGCATTTATGAGGTTCTTAATCAAACATATGCTGTAAGTTAGCCACACGGCCGGAAGAGGTCTCAAGCTGCTGCATCTGCCTGTAGCTTTATGATTTTAAGCGTCCGCCATTTTGTGAACCATGCTTTAAAATGCACATGTAAATGTCATGCAAACTGGTAAACCGAAACGTGTAGTGTCTTTTGTAACCGTATTAGTGAAGGTTCGTAAGTTAGCCTTCGCACGTGTTCAACAACTGCAGCTAGCCAGGCAGGGCCTATCAGCTAATGGTTGCAGAGTTAACCATCTGCTCCAGAGAATGATGAAATTAAACGTGTTTCTGTGACCAAATAGCTTTTCTAACTTCCTTAACCGTGCAGCAACATATACTGGAATTTTGCATTGCTCCTAAGCATGTAATGTTGTTAAAATTGTCTCGTGCTCTGGTCTCCCAACATGGTTAGTTTGGTCTGTTTGCTGGTTTTAGGCACTTTTTTTAGTTACACCGGATGAGAGACCAGCTTATGCTGGTTTAAGCTTTAATTTAATTAAAATACACTGGATTATTCTCATGCATAAATGTCTCTCCCCTGCAGTGGCAATAGTGGAAAGCATGGCTGAGGCAGACCGACCAGGGAAGCTCTTCATCGGTGGCCTGAACACTGAAACTAGTGAGAAGGTCCTTGAAGCATATTTCAGCAAATTTGGCAGAATATCAGAAGGTAATTGTAGTTTTCTATTATTTAAATTACTTGCTTGTACATCTTTCTTTCTGTTGTGCAAGATTTTTTAATACGTTATTGTAACTTGCTTTAGATGAGCTAAAATGTTTGTATTGAAGCATTTGGTGTAACCAAACCAAACTTGTCTTTTGTAGTTCTGTTGATGAAGGATCGTGAAACAAATAAATCTAGAGGCTTTGCATTTGTTACTTATGAAAATCCCGGTGACGCAAAAGATGCAGCGAGAGAAATGAATGGAAAGGTGAGTAGTAATGGTGTGAATTTCAGATTTGTGAGCTGTGATGAAGATTTGTGGCAGTGATCTGTTTGAGCTGATATAGCCCACGATTGTCCTCTAAGAAGTTCTGAGCTTACATAATGAATGCACACATTTGCTTGTATCTATTTGTCTGTCTAATTTAAGAGCAATTTCCTAAACGTCTGTTTCTTGTGTTAAAGCCCCTTGATGGAAAGCCTATTAAAGTGGAACAGGCCACAAAACCTCAGTTTGAGTCTTCAGGACGCCGTGGTCCACCACCGTCACGGAGTCGTGGCCCTGCTAGAGGTCCGCGAGGGTCCAGGGGAGCACCAAGTGGAATGCGGGGACCACCAAGCAGAGGTACCTTTCAGAACTTTATCCCACTTTTTTTTTTTATTATTATTTGTGCCATGATGACACTATTTTGATGATCTGTTTGAACTGATTGTCCTCTAAGAAGTTCTGAGCCTATGCTTAATATGCATGCATGCTGCCAAAATAAATATTACCAAGATAACGTAGGTATTGTAGAACCCTTTTTTAAAGGCATGTCATCCAGAGGGCCACCACCACTGAAAAGAGGCCCCCCAGTGCGGAATGGAGGACCCCCACCCAAGAGATCTGCACCGTCTGGGCCAATGGGCAGACGTGAGTTTGGCGAACATGCAGATTTATACTGTTAATCATCTGAACCATAAAATCATTATTTTCTCAATGTGTTTAACAGCGCCAGTGTCCAGAGACAGGGACCCATACGGCCCTCCTCGCAGAGATTCTCTGATGTCACGACGGGATGATGGTCCTCCGCCTCGTGATGACCACTACAGTAAAGACAGGTGGGATGATTAGCAAAAAGCATGCATAATACAGAAATGAAGATGGGAAATCTAAATATCAGGTTCAAAAAACATGGGAGTGTTGCCTTGATAATTAACTGAAATATTTATAAAAATTAAAGGGTTATTAATTCACCCAAAAATGAAAATGACTCCATGATTTACTGACCCTCAAGCCATCCTAGGTGTATTTGTCTGTCCTCTTTCAGATGAATACAATGGGCATTATATTAAATGCTCTGGCTCTTCCAAGCTTTATAATGGCAATGAATGGGCGTTGAGATTTTGAAGTCCAGTAAAGTTAATCCATCCATCATAAAAGGGCTCCATAAAGGCCTTCTGAAGTGAAGCAATACATTTGTGTAAGAAAAATATCCATATTTAAAACTTTTTAAACCGTTATCTCTAGCTTCCGCTAACTGTCGTACGCACATTCATGAGAGAGTGGCATTCCAGCAGTTTATGTAGGCGACCATTTCTTTACAAGTCTTCGTTTTGTACTTTTAATTTGTGCACGCAGAAGATGGAGATTAGAGTTTAAAGTTTTAAATATGGATATTTTTCTTACACAAACGCATCACTTTGCTTCAGGAGGCAGTTATGATGGATGGACACATTTTATTGGACTTCAAAATCTCAACAGCTATTAACTGCCATTATAAAGCTTGGAAGAGCCAGGATTTTTTTTTTTTTTTTTTTTTTT
>JAFVLL020017279.1:0-32424 GCA_021397915.2 Tor tambroides
ACCACTTCACTGTATTTAAGAACGAACGCTTGAAAACAGAATAAAAAATAAAACACACGTTGTTTAGTTGGTCTGACATTTTGATGTGTATGGTTTTGTTTTGAGGTGTTTATCAATTAAACGTTGTTTTTTTTCTCCTGAGTCTCTGACCCAATTAGTTGACAACTTCTGTATATACTAAAGACTATAACTAGTACTGTTTATATAGCAGCAAACCCCAAACTCTTACAAATATCACAGTGATATTTCACTTATGCCAATATGGCATTCGGTTTTTTTATGCTGTAGGAATAGCTCTTATCTATTGCACATTTAGATTTTCAACATGACGTTCTTTGTGTGCTGCAAGTGTGTAAATCAGTAAATTGTGTCTTGTTTATCTGGTCAATGGGTGATGAGTATTATTTGCAGAGTAAAGGGTTGCACAATAATAATGCAAATATAACTGATGACAAAGTAAATTACATATTCCTCCTTTTTGTGGAATGACATGCACTGGGGAAAAAACACCAAATGTAAAAGGATACTGAATGAGTATAATAATTATTTGCCTCATTATTAACATGTCTTAACGTGATTTAGACATGCATGTCTAAGCTATAAATAGAATGCCTAATGTCACTGAAAACTGAATAGTTTAAACACATAAATACATTTTAAAGCAAAACCTCAAAATGTCCCCAAACTCCATGCATTAGTTATATTTACATTATAGCCCAAATGTAAATCTGTCAGCTATTTTAAATGCTTTTATTCTGCTATATCATGCATTATTTTCCAAAGCAATGCATTTTACCCTTACATTAACCCTTCAATTTGCAACAACATTTTTCAACAAAATATTTAAATATTAATAAAAAAAATTAAAAAAAGTAAAAGATAACCAGGTCATCTCACAGCATGATATGGTCATTTTAATAGTATCTCCCTGGATACAAAACATTTAAAGGAATAGTTCACAAAAAAAAATTGTCACTCACAGGTTTGGAACAACTTGAGAGTGAGTATATGATAGGTGAACTATCCCTTTAAGAGTTACATAATATCATGGTTATAGTTTATATTCTAAACTGTCATTAGGGATATTACACTAGGGTTGTTGTACATGTTAACTAAGAAACAGCCAGATTTCTTCTGATTTCAAGGTGATCAGAAATGCTTTTCAAAATAATAATAAATAATAATAATAATAATAATAATAATAATAAACCTTGCATTAAATGTTTAACAAATGTGTCTTTATTTTACAACATCTTTTAAAAAAAATACGCACAACAAATGATCGTTCAAATGAACAAGCAACTGAATAAACACAAAGCTGAAAGAAAAGTGGACTAGGATTCACAACAGGTAAAAATCCATTAGAGCCAAATGGATTGCTTAATGGATTCCTTTTCACATGAATTCCATAACACAGCAACCGATGGCCTACTTCAAGACCCATAATTAGCCTCGTCAAAGGCTTTTCGAGCCTTCTTCAGCTCCTCGTTCATAGTGAGCAGGTCCTTCACTCTCGCAAACTTTCTAGGGTCCTTGCGGATGAGAAAGACAATGTCCTCCACCTGCACGCGACCCTGGCGCCCTATGGACATCGCCTTGTGTGTCATCTCCGTGATGAACTCGATCACCAGATCCTCCAGTATATCCACTGATTCGGTGTAGGGATTTTGGTCGTCTCCAAACCCATACATCATGCAGCGAAGCTCCTTGGAAAAAAGCCGCTTTCTTCTACCTTGGCCCGAGTCTACCCCGTTACCTCCGTCGTCTAAATCCTCATCAAAACCAGGATCATCCTCTTCCTCAGCCATTCTTAAAACGAAATACAGCGTGCTGTTAAGAAACAGTCATTCAAAACACAAGAGTCAAGTGTTCTATATTATGATAGACTGACAGGCACAGCGTTTATGTATTACTTACTTATGAAAACCGGACGGGAACAAAAACAAAACACCCCAAGCAGCAAATGCTTAGACAGGAACTACTGTTCATTCATTTACACATAACGCGCCAGTGGAAGGAACCATCAGCGAACCCTAGAGTTCTGGATGACGACCTTATTAAAGAGAGAGCAGTTGAACCTATGGGTGGAACGTTCGAATCATTTTCGTGAATTGGTTCTTTCGAACAAATCAATTCAGCGATTCTTCTACGTCACAACGCTCCAAACATGAACCTGGGCATACTTTTGGAAAAACATGTCTTTGTATACTTTAAATCATAAAAAATACTGGTAATTTGCTCTGGTGAATCTTATGATTTTTTTTTTTTGACAAATTTCACATACAGCGAACGTTGTGATTCTAAACCAAGTTTTACGGTATTTATTTAAATTCTTATGCTTATTGATTCTTTTAAGTGTATTGATAACAAAACAAAAAAAAATCCAGAATTGCTAAAATGTTAAAGATAATCAAAAAATAAATAAATAAATAAATAATAATAATTGCTGTCTTTTTTATTTAGTTTAATTTTGTATTTGTATTTATTTTTTCTCTGTCTTTCGTAAATACTAATAAAACACGTTTTATTAATAAGGGAGTTTACTGTAATTTCGTGTGTCCATTTAAATGTTCACTTCAAATTTACAAACTATCAGCTCACTCATCAGGGGCCTGTACCATGAAGCCGGATTAGCTGGCTAGCCAGGTAAGTTTCAGTTTAGTTTGCGCCAACTCTGGGTTTTAGGTACCATGAAAATGGTTTGGCTTTTAGCAGTGTTCATCGCCATAGTAACGTACGCTCCACAGCTAACCTGCTCCGGGGCAGGTTATGTTCTGGTTTAGAGATCTCAAACCGAAATTTGACCAATCAGCTTCAAGCAAAATGACACGTCTGACGCAATGAAGCCACTCCTCCAGTTTGTCTTACTCCAAATTAAAGGACGCTACATAGTCAAACATTTTTAAAGATAAAATCATCTGATTTTTAGAGACGATTATTTTTTATAATTATTTTATATTATTTATAATTATTATACCCTTAATCCATTACACAAGCCAGCTTAGTTTAATAGTAATTATTAAGCTTTTATTTAAAATCAATGTAAACATATATATAATATAGACAATATGCAATATAAATAAGTTTTACAATCAATAGCTGTAAACACGACTACATATGAGCTTAGATTAAGTGTTTTTATACCTATAAATATTATCAACTCTATAAACTAACTTTACAACTTATATGGTAAGATGTTTTCTTTAAGTTTTCCTCTTTCATGGATAGATCGTTTCATCTTGCTGTGTAAATGTGTTTCAATTCTTCATATTGTTCATTCTTTTAATCTGTGCTAGTGAATCACACTGACTCTCACGAGAAATTAATCACAGTTTCAAGGCATGTGATTGGCTGTTCATTACTGATGTCACACTTTCATGTGCACATGCTCCATTAACTCAGGATCAAGCCTGAGTTGACAGAGAAAGTTGATGATCAGCTTCATGGTACCAACAAAGCCGGATTGGACTGGTTTGGTTTTGTCAACTCAAAACTAATCCTGTAACCCTGAGTTTGTTCAGCCACCATCATGGTACAGGCCCCAGGGGCCTGTACCATGAAGCCGGATTAGCTGGCTAGCCAGGTAAGTTTCAGTTTAGTTTGCACCAATCCTGGGTTTTAGGTACCATGAATGTGGCTTGGCTTTTAGCTGTGTTCATTCCCATAGTAACTTACACTCCACGGCTAACCTGCTCCTGGGCAGGTTATGTTCTGGGTTAGAGATCTCAAACTGAAATTGGACCAATCAGATGTGAGCAAAGTGACACATGTCTGACACACACAAAAAAAGTCACTCCCCCAGTTTCTCTTGCTCCAAATTAAAGGTCACTACAACTAAAAAAAAAAAAAAAAATGTCTGGCCAAAACCAAAAATTTTATTTTATATGATTTATATAATTATATGAATTATATTATTATTAATCCATTACACACAAGCAATTGTAGTTTAACAGTTATTATAAATCATTTATTTTAAATGAATGTTAATATATACAGATCGTATATAATATAAATAAGCTGTAGAATCAGTAGATAACACTTTAAAAATGACTTTGTGACCTTACATGTTCGAGTCTCTATCACTGTATATTTCCAACTATATAAACAAACTTAACGAGTTTCACTTGTGACTGCACTGATAAAGCAAGATGATTTCTTTTATTTGTCCTCTTTCATGAACAAGTACTTTTTTCATTGTAAATACATTTAAATTCATCATATTCTTCAATCTCTTAACCTTTAGCAAAACCTTTAACCTTTAACCAAGGCTCGTGATTGGCTGTTTGCCAGTGAAGCCACTCCTCCAGTTTGTCTTACTCCAAATTAAAGGACGCTACATAGTCAAACATTTTTAAAGATAAAATCATCTGATTTTTAGAGACGATTATTTTTTATAATTATTTTATATTATTTATAATTATTATACCCTTAATCCATTACACAAGCCAGCTTAGTTTAATAGTAATTATTAAGCTTTTATTTAAAATCAATGTAAACATATATATAATATAGACAATATGCAATATAAATAAGTTTTACAATCAATAGCTGTAAACACGACTACATATGAGCTTAGATTAAGTGTTTTTATACCTATAAATATTATCAACTCTATAAACTAACTTTACAACTTATATGGTAAGATGTTTTCTTTAAGTTTTCCTCTTTCATTGATAGATCGTTTCATCTTGCTGTGTAAATGTGTTTAAATTCTTCATATTGTTCAATCTTTTAATCTTTGGTAGTAAATTGCATTGACTCTCTCACAAGAAGTGAATCACAGTTTCAAGGCATGTGATTGGCTGCTATTTACTGATGTCACACATTCATGTGCACGTGCTCCACAAACTCAGGATCAAAGCCTGAGTTGACAAAGAAAGTTGATGATCAGCATCATGGTACCAACAAAGCTGGATTGGAGTGGTTTGGTTTTGTCAACTCGAAACTAATCCTGTAACTCTGAATTTGTTCATCTACCATCATGGTACAGGCCCCAGCTCTCAGAACAAGTCGGTTGAATGTGATTACATCAGGGGTGTCCAAACTCGGTCCTGGAGGGCCGGTGTCCTGCAGAGTTTAGCTCCAACCCTAATTAAACACACCTGAAGCAGCTAATTAAGTTCTTACTAGGCATACTAGAAGCTTCCTTGCAGGTGTGTTGAGGCAAGTTGGAGCTAAACTCTGCAGGACACCGGCCCTCCAGGACCGAGTTTGGACAGCCCTGGATTCAATTATTACAATACAACTTTATTCTGTATTCAGTCGATGAGTTCTTGACTCGAGAACTGCTCAAGATCACATCAGTCCGATTTGTTCAAACAAGTTTCATGAACCGGTTCAACCGATTCATCAAAAAGATCCGACTCAAAAGAACGAACCGATCAGCGCTAAAACATAGCAAACAGCAACCATTCTACTATTTAGCGCATTTACATTGGTTGTGGCACTTCTTGTGTGCTTAATAAAAATTAAGAAAAAGCTTTAATTTCAAAACATTATGTGTAGAATTCAAATTTTCCCGGGCTGCAGCGCATGTGTCAGCACAGCAACGTCCACGTCACAGCAGAAGTAACTACACAGGGGTGTCTGTACTCACAACAGGCTCACAAACAAGAACAGTTATTTGAATGCCACAATTCTATTAATGTTACCTTAGTGCTCTGAGGCGACTCGCGTATCCAAATGATGGTTACATAGTGTTTAATGCTACCAGCTTTTCGTCTACGAGGAATATGTAAACAGTGAGGTAAGAAAATGTGGTCACTGACCTTAGCTAGTACTGGTTAGCTGTAAATGGCACCGTCAGCGTGTGCGACCTGTCACAAAATCAGAGAGGTAACGAGGGCGTGAGACAACATTTAAGTTTGATTTGATAAAGACACTAGAGTGTATTGCCTAAACGCCTGACAAAACAAAATGTCATAAGTTTGAGCCCGCACTTTAACAGACATTATGAAAGCACAGTTGTTCTGTTACAATATGTTGCACTTTTCAACAAGTGCTTCTTTGATCGACACAGCCGACTCGCGCACATCAAACTTTGGCCCTGCATGTTCTTATCAACCTACAGAGTTAACATACTTTGGGACTAGCTCTGGTTAATTCTTATTACCTTTATCTTTAACAAGGTTTAGCTGTACCTTGTCGGATCCGGGTTGTCCAGGATGGCGTGCCCGACGCAATTCCTCTGCAGGGCGCTGCGCACCGTGGGACTCGTGCTTTTCTACTATGTGTTTTCCATTGGCATAACATTCTACAACAAGTGGCTCATGAAGGTAAGATATAGTTCAGCTGGGTGAAAACCTGCCTGTTCCTTGGATTTAATTTTTTTTTGTGTGTGTGTTTTGTTTTGAAAAGAGCACTTATTTTTGTCCATTTGGGTTGTGAAATGTTTTTTTTTTATTTGCCTCAGGACTTCCACTTTCCTCTGTTCATGACGCTGGTCCATCTCGTAATAATTTTCGGTTTCTCCACCCTGACACGCTTTGCAATGCAGTGCTGGACGGGAAAGCCTCGAGTGACACTTCCCTGGAAGGTTTACCTTTCTAAAGTGGCCCCGACTGGTAAGAATTTTTGTTTGTTTGTTTTGGGAAAAAAACTCATCAGTGAGTCCAAAGACCAAAAATGTGTTTGAATGTGTGGCATAATGGTAGATGAGGAGATAAAACCTGTTATCTTCTCTATCCAACACACAGTTTGGGTGGGTGAAGTCCACACTGATTGAATCTAGAGTATTTAGTTGATCTTTGCTTGAGTATTCTGGAATCTTGTCCATAAGCCCATTATTTATGATCAGTTCATTTTCAAGATTTATCACAGAATGATTTATGCTGTCTGTACTGTGTATTATAATGAGAAAGTGATTCATCATAATGTGTACAACTGTTTGTGTCCATCAGCCCTGGCGACAGCGCTGGATATCGGATTATCCAACTGGAGCTTCCTTTTCATCACTATTAGTTTGTAAGCATGTTCTTATTACCTGAGAGTTTGGATTTTGTAGTGCTTGCAAGGCAGAATTTTATTCTTATTCCTGAAACATAAAACATCCCTTAACCTTAAGGACTATAGAAACACCGACTTCATTCAAACATTTTGTAGGTATTGTTAGTCTTACACATAGATGCAGGGTTCGCATTAACCATTGGGCTAGGCGGGGCTGAAGCCCCAGGGCCCAAGCAAGGAGGGGGCCCGTGACTGGCTGTGTAGTAGATTGACTGGTCATCGGTAGCGGTAACAATGTGGTTTAAAAACAAATGTAACTGTTCAGGGACATTAAGAAGCGGGTTGCTGCTCTTAAAGCACCTGCCTAAACTTGAGTTCTTTTTCGCGCCGTTCAAATACACATAGTTATGTGTCAAAATGCCCGTCTTTGCGAGTATCCTCGTAAACACAATCATGTCTTACATGAACATTATAGTTAAAGATAAAGCATGCATGTGTAGTGTAGTAGGCTATATGAGATCCTGGCATTGTGTGATGAGATTTTAAAGGTATAGTTCACCCAAAAATGAAAATACTGTCATTTACTCAGCCTCAAGTTGTTCTAAACCTGTACGAATTTCTTTGTTCACCTCAGCATAAAAGAAGATATTTTGAAGAAAGTTCATAACCAGAAGTTTTCTGGTCCCTATTGACTCCAATAGTGTATTTATTTATTTATTTATTTATTTATTTATTTTTTTATTTTCTTTCTTTCTTTCTTTTTTTTTTTTTATTTCTTTTTCTTTTTTTCATACTAAAGTCATGCAGCAACTGTTTGGTTACCAGTATTGTTCCCAATATATTCTTTTGCGTTCAACAGCAGAAGGAAACTCATACAGGTTTAGAAAAACAACAGAATTTTCATTTTTGGGTGAACTATTACTCAAAAGCAAACTTTTGTTAAATAAGTAAATTACTTTGTAAAATAAGTAAGAATTAATGTATATTGAATTTATACAGTGAAGACTATTCAGTCTATTTGTACATTTACTTTATACAATATAATGTTTTTTATTCAGTGCTTTAAGTTTTTCAAGTAGGTCGATTTCTTATGTATCTTTGTTCTCTTTTAATTCGTGACTGTTTACTTGTCTTTGGTAAGCTTGGTTTTACTTAGGCTAGTATTATTTTTGTTGTGATATTGAAATTAGTAACAAGAATTATGAAATTTCAGTGCATCAAAAATGCTGATAGGATAAAAATCCTATTTAAAGCTATATGTGACCCTGGACCACAAAACCAGTCTTAAGTGTCAATTTTTCGAAATTGAGATTTATACATCTTCTGAAAGCAGAATAAATAAGCTTTCCATTAATGTATGGTTTGTTAGGATAGGACAATATTTGGCCGTGATACAACTATTTGAAAATCTGGAATCTGAGGGTGCAAACAAATCTAAATATTGAGAAAATCACCATTAAAGTTGTCAAATTAAGTTCTTAGCAATGCATATTACTAATCAGTTTAAGTTTTGATATATTTACAGTAGGAAATTTTCAAAATATCTTCATGGGACATGATCTTTTCTTAATATCCTAATGATTTTTGGCATAAAAGAAAAATGGATAATTTTGACCCATACAATGTATTTTTGGCTATTGCTACAAATATACCCCAGCGACTTAAGACTGCTTTTGTGGTCCAGGGTCACATGTAGATATATATCATTATTGTGATGGGCCCTGTAGTAAGTCATAGCCCCGGGGCCCAGTGAGGTCTTAATGCGGCCCTGCGTAGATGTGCTGTCTGTTTTTTAAATGCATGAATGCAAATCCTGGCAACTAGTTTGCTACCCTTGTCTCATAGGACTCTTTTTCTCACATAATCTGATGAATCTCAAATTTTTTTCTCACATATTATCTTTGTAAATGCTTGCAGAGAAAAACTGGGCACGTCGTTGCTAGGAGATAAATGATATAGGAAAACAAAAGGTGTTCTAAAATTGTCTCAAAATATCAAACAGATTTGTTATCCTCTGACTGGATGAAATCAAAGCCTGAAGCTTAAAACTTTTTCTGCCCTTCATACTCTACATGATTTTCTGTGAGATCTGTCAATATCGATTAACCAAAATCTGTAGACTGGCTTTGACTTTCAGCAATTAGTTTCAGCTCCTCCAGACTGCAAACTGGGGCAAAATCTGTGCAGTAGTCATGTAGTATATTCCAGTTTTAAAACCTGAACACTTGGCCTACAAACACCGGTGTTTGCTTCAGGAAATGCAAGTTAAATTGAAACTACTTAGGAATTTTGGGTTTCTTGTAGGTACACCATGACCAAGTCTTCAGCCGTTCTCTTCATTCTCTTTTTCTCTCTGGTCTTCAAATTAGAGGAGCCGGTAAGTGGGAAATACACTCGATTCTTGAATAATGGACTTAAAGGAAACTATAGCCGCTTTTCCACTATCGGGCCGAACGGTTCTAAGAACTTTCAGGAACGGTTCCAGTTGTATTTCCACGTGAGCCTGGTACGGCGCGGCACGATTACAAACCGTTCTCGGCCCGGAATTCTCGGCACGGTTAGACAACCGTGCTGAGCCGTGCTGGTAGAGTGCGTGTGCGTGACGTCGCCACTTAGGATCTGTCACTTGTCTGTTGCCTGGCTGCTGGTTTCTCTGTAGCTTGCTAAGCGCGCTATTTTGAGCAATGTAAACACAAATTAGTAATAAAATCTAAATACATTTCTGATCGTCCTCCATAACGTGGTGGTTATTTACACCTCATATCATATGTAAACACTTGTGTTACCACAGCAACGACTGATGCATTTGAATTAGATTCCAAAGAGATCAGTTATCAGCCCCGCAGTGGAAAATGAAACCATAACTGTACCGGCCAGCTCGGATCGGCGCGGAATGGAACGGTTATGAAAAGAGAACCGTTCAGCGCGATGGTGGAAAAGCAGCTTATTGTTCAAATGAATTTTAGAACTATTTTTAGTTCAGACCCATTAAGCATGTATTTTGCATACATAAAGGCCACATCAAGATGCATTGTCAAGTTAGCCAAAGGCAGCAACCTGCTGTATTTCATAAGACATCTTTTTATGTGAACTTTGTTGAATTGGCTGCTCTCTTGTCTATGTATGTGTGCATATAATCATTATCTCCCTCCACCCCGACTAGAGAACAGCATGTTATAGAGTGTGACGGTTAAAGTACATTTAGACATTTTAAAGAGTGCATTCCTACTGTGGTGATGGATGATGAAATATGTTTTAACAGCAGACATTTTAGATCAGACATTTTTAGATTATATTTAAGGGCTGTTAAAATGCTATTTAATAAATATGCTGTGAGTTTTTCTGAGAGGTCACAATTTGAGAACTGCATGTGAGATGTTATTAAGCCAGGGTGATCTGTTATTATACTTCATATGAAGCATAGACCATTAAAAACATCAGATGTAAAAATATAACTAAGCTGAAACAACCTTTAGGTCTGAACAGTTTGTACTTTTTCATACATTACATAATATGAATGTTTATAGAGGTGATTAAACAAAATAAAGAAAGCAAAGAAAAATAAAGCAGTGTTTCATAAATGCATAAAAGCTGTACGCTTCCTCTCCAGTTTTGGTACTTTAAAAGTTTCACATATTCTGGGAGTCGTGCTGGAACATTAATGTCAAGCAATCAGTAATACATGCAGTTGCCAAGCCATTAGGTGATTTAAGAGGGTAAAATCAATTGTAAAACTAACAGGAAGCCATTATAAACCAGTCCATGATCACTTTTGATTTTAGCTGCATGAAAGACCCCATTAAAAGTCACGAATGCAGTTTTATTTTCTGTGTTGTTGATGTATTTCCTTGACTTGGTGTTTGTTGTAGTAATGTGTGCTGCCTGATTCTTTTTAAACTAACAGAACCCATTCCTGATTCTCGTGGTGGTGTTGATAGCCAGTGGTCTGTTCATGTTCACTCTCAAGTCCACTCAGTTTAATCTGGAGGGTTTCATCATGGTCCTTTTGGCCTCTTTTATCGGAGGGATCCGCTGGACTCTCACTCAAGTGCTCATGCAGAAAGCAGAGCTTGGTAAGTCAACATGTTTTGACCTGTGTTCAGTCTGTATGGTGAAGTGTTGTATTCTCATGACTCTTATGTCCTTCTCTTTGCCACACAGGCCTTCAGAACCCCATAGATACTATGTATCATCTGCAGCCTCTCATGTTCCTGGGCCTCTTTCCTCTGTTTCTTCTTAATGAGGGTAAGTCAGGCACCAGTTGTTTTAAATATGTTAAAATGTATTCACATAAAAAATTCAATTGTAATAATATTTCACAATATTACTGTTTTTAAAATAAAATAAATGCAGTCTTGTTGAGCATAAAACACTTTTAAAAACATTTTAAGAAATCGTGCCAACCCCACATTTTTTGAACAGCAGTGCATGTTTCATAGTCCTGGAAAATTTTCAAAACTGTGATTTTGAGGCTTGGAGAAACATTGGAAATACAATTTGAAGGGGTTGTTGAAGTTCCTTTTTTTTTTTTTTTTCTTTTCTAGCTTTGCTCAGTTTTTAAATAATTTGCTGCCTAGAAATTACTTTTATGAGTGTGATCGCCATAAAATCAGTTTAAAGAAATCTTCATCTAGTCATCACAAACAAATACAAAAGCCATTCATTGGTCAGAAAGTGTGGAATCCTTGTCTTTATTTTGAGCTGTATTTTGTCTTCCATAAGTGCAAAGAAATGTCAGGGTCATATTTTACCTCAATTATATAATTATATTGTTGTAATGGGTAAAAATATACCCATATACATTTTTTTTAAAAATAAAATCAGCTTAGATATAATAACAAATATTACCATGATGTGTACTTAGTTTTACTTCACAATTTAAGTATCATTTTTTGCTCTAAAACTTGTCATGAAAATCACAATGGACTAAATCTTAATAGTCCTAAAATACATTTCATTTACTTCATGCAAAATATATCTCTTGGTTACAAGTAGCAATGCAATCCTTACTGATACTGTTGCTTGTTTCTTTATCCTGTGATTGCTGTGCAGGGCTGAGTGTGAGTACCACAGAGAAGCTCTTCAGGGTCAGTGAGCTCTCCCACCTGCTCTACTCCCTGGTGACTCTGTCTGTGGGTGGTATGCTGGCATTTGGGCTGGGCTTTTCAGAGTTCCTGCTGGTGTCCCGCACATCTAGTCTCACGCTGTCTGTTGCAGGCATTTTTAAGGTGAGAATACTTTGTTGCTTTCACATACTTATGTGTAGTATAAAAAAATAGCAGAAGCTCTTTGCCACCAGATTTAGTTTCTCTATTTCTCAACGGTTTAGCTTGGTTCTAAGCCTTCATTAGCCTTAAACCATGAATATTCTTTACAAATACGCTATCTTTGTCTCTGTCTCTCTCTGTAGGAGGTGTGCACTCTGCTGCTGGCAGTGGAGTTCATGGGGGATAAAATGAACACAGTCAACTGGTTGGGCTTTGCTGTGTGTCTGTCTGGCATATCACTGCATGTTGGTCTCAAAACATACTATAACAAAGGTAAGACTCATTCCGATTATGCCTGTAGGTGTTTGTAATGCAATATCAAAAATATTTACATAGCCCAGCTCATACTGGTTCTGGGTATAATGTGAAAGGCAGTTAAATTTTTTTTTTTTTTTTTTTTTTTTGTGCAAGTATTTTTATTAGTTTTTCATTACACAATAAACACCAAACAAAAGAACAAAATGCATAAAATAATAATAAAAGAAAAAACAGACTTTTAAGAACAATCAGGGCATATAGGCAGTTTCAAAGGTAATTAATTTTTTTGGTCTTGATGAAACTGAAGTAGTGACATGTTTCATATTGTGACATACATCCTTGTGTAATAAATTATCGGAAAAGAAAAAATGTAGAGTAGAAACTTTTCTATGCATCTGTTGTTGATTGGCTCTTGAGATGTTGGTGTAGCACTCAAAAATGGAGGCATATGACCTATAACATGCATTTAGGAAATAGGGTGAATTTTCATTTCATGCTGACTTTGTCATTTTGACTATGCAGTGCTTATTTGTTAACAGTAAAGTTCGCTTTAAAAAATAAATTTTGACGTCACAAACCGTTTTTTTGTCATTTCTGTAATGTGAAAGTATTATTTTTGTAATGGGTAAAATATCATGTTGTTTTTTTTTTTTTTGTTGTTGTTTTTTTAATTAGCCTAAATTAGTTTTTTTTTTTTTTTTTTTTTTTTTTTTATATATAATTATTATTATTTCTCAGCAAATTTTATGAGAGACTTTAACATATAAAAAAAAATAAAATTCACTGCGCTCAACTTTAGTCTTGGGTGCGTAGATCGATCAGCAACATATTCAAGTAAGGGATCCGCACTCGCTTAATCTTCTTAATCACTTTTCGATTTATTTAGATTTTACAACAGAGCAAACAACACTCAGCAAGCCTTCTTCAGTGAATCGTATAATGACATTTTCCACAAGAGTTTTTTTAAAACTATCTTGCTGCGGATAGTTTTCACCCTGTCTCGTTAAAAAAGGGTTTGCCATTGAGTAAATTTCATCGACTACGTAGAATCTGTCATTCGGAGGAAAGATTTGAGGAACAATCTCGCATATTGTTTAGTCAATGTGAAGTTCGTGGATATTCTCACGTTTGGCTCTATAATCGGCATATGATAAAGCTAAAATTTTATATAGACAACAATTGTTACATAAAGTTCATAAAAAATCAAGGAAATCTTTTTCAGTTAAATGTGTGTTAACCTTTAGCGAACAGTCTTATCAGATCAATATTGGAATATTCTTTTGACTGACCCTACTTTAGGTGACATTTTTAAAAAATTTTCCTTTGTTCATTTACAAAAGATCTAGTAATATAGCTAATAGAGTGGTAAAATCTGACATATATATATATACTGACATGACTAAAACATTTATAAAAGGTTGTTTTCTCTGTAGGAATTGTGCTGCCTGCTCATCGATAATAAAAACTAATCAATTCAGTGATGTACATTCTGGAAGAACGTTTTTTATTAAATCATTAATTACCTGCTCATCTAATGTGATTTATATGTTAAAATGTCCATTTATTTATATCGGGAAAACGATTTGCCAGGTAAAAATTTGTATTTATGAACATAAATCTGCTATCAGGAGACGTGATGTGAATTCACCAATAGCAAGACATTTTCACAATTTTAGTCATAACATTAAGGATTTAAGTTGTATAGGTATCGAAAAAGGTGGTAACAGAGAAAAAAAACTTTTACAAAGAGAAGCTTATTGGATGTATCGACTAAAAAGTATGTCTCCCTTGGGTTTAAATGAGGAATTTGATCTTTCTTGTTTTCTTTAAGAATGAAAAAGTTGCTTAACCCTTTATTGTTTGGTTACAGTGGGTGATACGATATAAACTAATGAACGGCTTGTGGCCTGATCCGTCGGCTCGTTCCCCACTTGGATTTATGTTTTGATGTAGTTTTTTTCTTTTTTTTGATGGATTATTTGTGATTGTATGTTTTTCTTTTGTGCTTGTATTATGTTGCTTTAATGTGTTGAGTGTTTTGGAATTATCTTAGGCTGTTTGTCCTGAAATTGCTTGATTGATTGGTCAATTAAGTTTGTGATCAGTAACACCTGTCAGGTGGCTTTTCACTGGGTGATCTTTGGACTTCACTTCTTTTTAAAAAAAACTCTTGTGGAAAATGGCATTATACGATTCACTGAAGAAGGCTTGCTGCCGAAACGTCTGAGTGTTGTTTGCTCTGTTGCAAAATCTATATAAATTGAAAAGTGATTAAGAAGATTAAGCGAGTGCGGATCCCAGACTTTAACATATAGCCAATATCGGACCTCTGCTGGCATGATCGATTGTGTTAAAGTACAGCTTCAATACTGAATTGCTGAATTGGATAAAATGGATACTCTTAAATACACAGCAGGCCTTTGGGAAGAAGATGTACAAATCTGGTTTTTGAATCAATAATTGTTTTGACCAGGGATTGCTCTTAGTGTGTGTATTTCTGTCTTTTTATAGGAAATGGCCCCATGGTAAGACAGCTACCAGTCAGAGACAACCCAGACCTTGAGCTTCCACTTCTACAGAAAAAAGATGACTATTATGAAGACACAAATGATGAAGAGGAGCAAGAGATCCTTTATTAGTTCCAAGATGACATGAATGTCCTAAACAGACTTGTGGAATGTTTTCCCTTAAAGGCTCATATGAATGGTCACATGGACCACAGGTACTCAAGCCAGCCCCAGACATGATATGAATAAGCTTATGAAGACACTGAGCAGCTAATGAACTGTGGTACATCTTTGGTGTTGGTCTCTCTGAGATAAGAGAAACCCTTTGCTTTTGGGAAAACAGGACTGTAAAAGTGAATGCGTGGGTTAGTTCACCCAAACATTTCACTTCAGTCATCATTTACTCACCCTCATGCCACTCCAAACCTGTGACGTTTTTTTCTTCTTCTGTGGAACACAAAAGGAATGTCTTCCATAAAATGGATGGAGACCAAGGGCTATCAAAAAAGATAAAATTGTCATTTATTTTCTCTTTGAAGGTTATATGGGTTTTGGAAGATACATGGGTGAGTAAGTTTGACAGAATTTTAATTTAAACGTGAAATGTAATTTCAAAACCGCTGGTGGCATCAATCTCCGCACAGGACCAATCTCCAAGTGGCCTTACACATTTGTTTACATGACAATAAAGGATTTATTTTACTAAATATCAATTCTGTTTCACTTGCCCACAATAATTACTTCACTAATTATGATATAGAATGTAAGTGAATTACTTGTTTTTTTAAATAAAATCTTCTACCATGGATTCCTTCCCTTTTATCTTTATACAGGGCAGCTTTGTGAATGGTGTGTAGCCTATTTACTTACTGTCTAGGTTTAATATACAAAATTTTCATCATTCAGTCAATGCTATCAACTCTTAGAGAGAGAGGCAGACTTCATTATAGCCTAATTAGATTTGTGTGGAGTTTTCGTGCAGATGCAGGGAAGTCTGTAAATTCAGGAACCTGATTGAGTTCATAGAGTTTGTTTAGTGGATTAATTTTAAAAGTCAAAAGACCAGTTCAGTTCCCATGAGTCTGAAGATCAAGAGAGAGCACAGCTGTTAAAGAAGATCGTAATGAATTCACTTAGGCCAACAGTATGCCTCGGTTTGCCGATAAATCTCGTATACGTCACATTCTTCAGCAGGGTTTTCGTGTGCATCACAAGTAGCCTAAACTGTATGCAGAGCTGGGTATGATTACATGTAATCTTGATTACATGATCAGATTTCAAAAATCAATTACTTCTAATTAGATTAAAATACATTTTAAAATACTCGTAATCAGACTACAGTTACTTTTTTACGGATTACATGATTGCATATTATTTACACAATAGCAATAATTTATTCATAATTTATTGATTCTCCCTAATTCCTCTTTTTTTTTATCTTTTAATTTTTCCTTTCTTAAATAGCCTACAGCTTATAGATTCAGAAAATCTTCCAGTTTTGTGGACATTCACACAATGACCTGTCATTAGTCAGGTGACTACAAAGCATTTGACTGCTGGATTTACCATTAATTTCAGGTTTAAGACGTGTTTCAATATTGCACCAACTACTGTTGAACACAATTTTTATTTGAATTAACCTTATTTGTCATCTGATCCCCTTTCACCAAATATATTTTTATTTTAAGTACTCCTGAGATTTTAAAATAAATATTTTAATAATGAGCTATCACATTTGCATGTTCACGGTTCTCTGACATTGGTTAATGGTCACATGACGTGCAGGTAAACCAATAAAATATATCATTTTTTCAGTGTTTTATTTTAATTCATTTTAAACTTATTTGTAATTTACATTTTTATGATTGACTTACTCTTTGTATTTTTATATCAGTATGGTACAAGATTATCCTATTTAAATCAATGAGAAAAGTGAGATTCAAAAGTAATCTAAAATGTGTAATGTAATGGATTATGTTGCTAACTACAATTTTTGTCATGTAACTTGGAATAATGGATTACAATTTGTAAGTAATCTACCCAGCTCTAACTGTATGTGTGTATTAAATAATTTAAAACAAACATTTAATAAGTTTAAAACAAACTTTTTTTAAAAATAATTTTTGGTATGCTTAGATTTAAATATTTAATATTTGATTCCTTTGCTCATTTACGCATTGATGCAAATGTTGCTTGCAGGTTCTATGTCCCTTTTTTAGCCACTTTTCCGCTTGTTACCTCACAAACTATATCTTCAGACATATAATTTGTTTTACCCTGAAAGTTCTGCCATGGCTCATTAAATATGGCTGCTAAATTTCTGCTAATTAAAGCAATTAGCCACGTTGTATGCTATAACGCATACGGACAGTTCTGGTAAGGTTTGTTTATTTATATAAAATAAGTTTCTTGTGTTGGCCCTGTGTCTCTGACTACATTTTGGGCAGCAGTTTCTCTTCTCTCTCAAGACTAGAGCCTTGCAGAACAGCTGATATACCACCCTGACTGACTTTTCCCCGCCTCTATATTACTAGAGGAGGGCACTGCACCCGTGTCAGATTTCATACCTAACCCAACCGAAGTAGACGCATAAACGGCAGCAAATGGGAAGTGAGTGACCGGGACTCAATGTGTTAACATCTCTTACCTGTGTGGAATGCGCCAGGTACACGCTTCAGCTTCAGGTAAACTACCTTATTTGTAATAGACCTTTGTTTGAGTCAGTTATTATGAGAGTGTGCTTTGCTGCAGAAACAGAAGCCGTTGCTGTTTTGAATTATAGTAGCCTATATTTTAAATCGCCTTGACTCGCTGTAGGCTAATTGTTCCTAGTGGTTTACGTTTGTGACTGAGTTAAGCAATATCTATATAAGTCAGGTTTGAGTTAATGAGTAAGACAGTCAAGTGTAACCACCTAGTAATACCGCAGTTCATCTCATTTTTTCGGGCTGCTTTAGTTTTGGGTTTTATAATGCTCTTGTGTAACGGTAATAGCTTTCGACAGCTCACTATAGGTGTGGTATCAAAACAGATTCAACTATTCGGAGCTTTGAAGTTCCTGATATCATCTATTTCTGCTGTATTCAGTACAACAAGCCAATGCATGTAAAGGCCATATTATTATGGCCCAAAGCGAGGGGAAGGAGGGGGGTTCAATTAAAATAGGTGTCAAATAATTGCACTTCTCACACATAATATTTACCAACTCACTGCTGAGAAGATTTTTCCGTTCTCTCCATTGATTTCTTATGTGCACAGGTGGGTTTGTAATGGGTCAGTTCACATGCTGGATACTAAACTACATTCAGATTTTGCAGACATGTCTGGTTATACATATATAACAGGTGTTCAGCTTTCCCACACTTGTCTTGTAATAGTCTTCAGTGGGACTGTAATGACCAGTTTTGGTGCAGCCTTTTCTTTAAGTGTCCCATCTCTGTCACTGTCTGTCTTTCTCACTCACTCTCAGCATTTAGGAGAGTATGTTAAAAGCTGTGTGACATGAAAAAGTTTAGGATGCTCTCATTATGTGGCTTCATCAGAAAGCAACAGCTTTATGGTGCCAACGTCCATAACTGCTGTTTATTTTATCATGATCACTTCTGCTTTGATGTTTGTTTGGAGTGAACAAGTTACGCTCATTTTCGCCTTGTTTACAGTGACCATTTTCCCACAGGTCTTTAATTGATACCAGCGCAATCATGACGGCCCACAGCTTTCCTCTCACCCTCTTAAAGCGAACGTCACTCATCCTGGTGATGGTTCTCCTGATGCAGGTTTCTGAAGTCCATTCCCAAGGTTAAATACATTGCCTTTTACCTTTCACTCAAGCCACTTATTTACTAGATGTGCACCAACATTACAATTTTGGATGATGTTGAGAATTTTTTTTATGTTATGACTGATATCCGAAATATTGCCAGTATTAAATTTCGGTACTATTTTCTACCACAAGGTCATCTGGTAAGGTAATCTGAATGTAAACATAAGTAAAATTTTTGTGCACAGTTAAACAGGGATAAACTAAGTAAAATCTACTCTAGTAATTTTTGTAAGCCCCTAACTGTATGTTTGTTTCTGCATTTTTGCACATATGTGTCTACATCCTTGAAAATGGTCAGACTTTGATACCCGTGGATAATTGCTGGTGCTTCCATAATTAGATGTCCTTTTTTCTAACCATAATGCAGTGCCTGTGCACTTCAAAATGAAATAAAGGGTCAAGTGGCATTCATGCCCGCAAACAAAAATAGCAATCCACATACAGTACAGCTTCCTTTTGGTGCAAAACTACATTCCCCTTCTTATTCGTTTAAAGGTGAAAGTGTGTAGTTTCGTAATGTTAAAATATTACTAATCCAGTTTGCAGAAACAAATCTAAGTATAACATTCGTTTACATATTAGCAGTAGTTTCCCAGTTGCACAGAAATTACTTTTAACCATTAATTCAGAATATGAAATTATATCTTCTCTTAATTGTGTTTTTTAAATAGTAATGCTACTGTACTAATGTATAGTACTAATACTAAATCACATTTGTCTTAAAGAACTGTTTTTAGATAAGACATCAGTAAATGCATACACAGATCATTTATTCTGTCTTTGTAGTAGCATCTGAAATGCTGTCAGAAAACACTCAGCTTTTGTTTTGTTTGTGAAATGTCATCTGCATTCCTAAAAGTCCTTCTAATGGGACCAAATTTACAACCCACTTGCTAGAAAAGTGTGCTGTAACTCCACGAAACAATGAAAAACCTATAACAATGCAGAAAAACTAACATTTTAAACTCTTTTTAGCCAAATGATACAGATTTTTTCAACTCAATCCATCTAAATTTGATCTTTCCTCAAGGGAAGGAAATTCTTGGTTAGCAGCACACCAGAAAAAAATAGTCTAGAGTGCAAACTTACTGCCTGAGGCCATTGTGCAACATTGTGGAATCCCTAGACAACTGCACATAGCCTTTGGTGGATGTTGCTACATTTGGGAAAGAAATTTGCTTTAAAAATGCTTGGAATAATTTATTTGTCCTCTGTAGGCCCCTTGTTATCTCTGTCATCCCTAGAGGATATGCTGCGCGTGTGTTTCCCACACTGTTTTTGTCTGTGCTGTTGGCCGCACATTTGTTGACTTCTGGGTTGGTGGTGTTGCTGTGCGAAAGCTTCCTTTTGCCTCTGATCCACAGCCAGTTAATGCAGAGCATGGATATTTATTTGTTGCCACACTGTAAAAATGTTACCTTAAGAAGCTTAAGAATTTCTACTGAATTTTACTTGAAGTAAACCTGCTAATTTAACTGGTACCACATAAAACATGTTTTTTTATACCTGATAACACATTTTTTTTAAAATGCATGCAATACAGCATTTCATCATTCACCTGGTTTTATAATAATAATAATAACAATATTACAATTTTATAATATTATAATAACATATATTTGTACTTGAATTAAATCTGTTAATTTTAATGCATCATCATTTTTTATACCTGGTAAAACATTTTTTAGAGTACATGAAACCCAGCATTTTACCGTTCCCTAGTTTTATAATAATAATAACAGCAATAATAATAATAAATAAAATGTTTTTTTACTTGCTAATTTGGATGTTACCACATGAAGGGTATTTTTTAATACTTGAGTTAAATTTGCTCATTACACCACATTAAACATTTTATTTATTTTGTACAGTGCATGAACCCAGCATTTCACCATTTCCCCAATTTTATTCTCCCAATAACATAATCAGGAGTTTAAAGACACTACAGTAAGAGGGGACAAAGATCTTCATGTCTTTGGGGTCATCCTCATTGTAACACTCATCTGGGCTATGACGTTACATGCATGCAGCCCCTTCAGGCTGACCTTCAGCCCCACCGAAAAGCAGATTTCCTGTGGTCCTCAAGCCCCTGTTACCCTGCAGGGCATTACAGGGCCTGCTTTGAGCACACACGGACAGCTGGGGAGAGGGGAAGACGGGGCTTGGAACATGAAAGAGGGGATTGTGACAATCTGGCATGTGGAAATTATGCAGATAAGCTGAAGACAAGGGCAGAGTTGAGCAAGAGAACAGTGATGAAGGAAAAGGAGGAATGAATGAAAAACTTCCCGTTCAAATATTAAAACTTCTCAGAGGGGAAGTAGAGGGAAAAAAGCCATTGAGATGCTTTTAGAGGAAGACTTTGATCTTTCAAGACATACATATCTTAGCTTCATTCCCCAAAGCCCCACATACAGGCCTCTTTTCCCATGATTCCCTCTAGGAAGTTACAGGCTTGTTTTTGTCTCTCATCTGACTTATGCTATTACACATATATTCATTGTCTGTGCATCTGCCCGAAGACACAAACTTATCAAATGATTATCAGTCTTAATACATCTGTTTTCTTTGCTATTAATGTGTTGTGAACTTGTATTCGCACAAAACATGTTGCATAAAGTCTTTGTATGCATTTCCAGGCCGGCTGAAGCTGACTGTTCTGTCTGAAGATCGACTACAGATGAAATGGAAGGAGGCTGAAGGGCCGGTGCAGGGCTATAAGGTCCGTGTGCGGCCCATCACAGGTGAGACTGCACTTAATGGTAACTAATTAAGATTACATCATTATTTTTTACTAAAAGTAATAAATAAAAGTATGTGCATGCAGTGACATATAGGTACAGTACTGTTCAAACGTTTGGGGTCAGTAAGATTTTTTTTTTTAAAAATTTAAGTCTCTTGTGCTCACATAGGCTCCATTTATTTGTCAAAAATACAGTAAAAACAGTACTATTGTGAAATAATATTTTTACAGTTTAAAATTAAAACTGATTTTAATATATTTTAAAATGTAATATATTCCTGTGTTGACAAACCTGAATTTTCAGCAGACATTACTCAAGTTTTCAGTGTCACATGATCCTTTAGAAATCATTATAATATGCTGATTTGCTGCTCAAGAAACATTTCATATTAATATCAATGTTGAAAACAGTTGTGCTGCTTAATATTTTTGTGGAAACCATAATATACAACAATGTAAAAATCTTTACTGTCAGTTATAATCAATTTAATGCATCCTTGCTGAATAAAAGTATTATTATTATTATTTTTTTTTTAAAAATCTCACTGATTGTCATGAACAACATATGGCAGTCATAACTGGTCGCTCCAGGGCAGAATAAATCATCTGCTGCTCTGAGGAAACACCTAAATTTTGTCCGCTACACATAACAGGAACTGGATTCCACTGAAGCACTCAAATTTATTTAATTTACCAACAGAATTTGAGATTTTGAGAAAAACATCCGTATTTGTCAGTAAATCAAATAGATAGAAAAGTTACTTATTTTTATTCAATATCATGATGTATTATCACCTTATTAGTTATTTGAAAAATTAATAAAGAATTGCAGATCATAGCCAGACATTATCAAGGGCATTTCTTTCTTTCTTTCTTTCTTTCTTTCTTTCTTTCTTTCTTTCTTTCTTTCTTTCTTTCTTTCTCTCTCTTTGGAGCACAGTACATTCTTGTCCCACTGAGTAAGCATTCAGAACAGGTGAGGAATGGGAAAGCAGGATTTTTGAGCGATGATTGAGTCAGGATAGTCATAACCTTTGCTCATATCTCTTCTGTCTGACATCTCATCTTGTTTTTTTACCACTTTATATGTGTGTCCATATCTTTCAGTTAAACCCCTTCTCTTCCCACCGTCTCTCTCTCTCTCTCTCTTTGTCTTTATCTTTGTCTTTCTTATCTACTGTTCCACCCTTGTGCTCAGTTAGGTGAGTCCAGACAGGTCTGTTGCAGTCTTGAGAAAGTTCACACAGCAAAACAAACAGCACACAAGCCCCACAATGCTCCAGGCAGAGTCAGACAGAAATAGGCATTCATGTTTCACAATCACACTCTGCCATCTTTTGATGATATGTAGGTTTAACCTCTGTGTAATCACTGCCTCTAAATAAGTATCATAATTCACTACTCTTATTTTCCCGCATACCTTGAAATGAAAAACCACATGCTGTGTCTCATTTCGAAGTCTGCGCCTTCCGGAGGTCACCTTTGTCAGTTGTATGCATCATCAAGGCTGTCTCATTTCAGAAAAGCAACCATTATATTCCAAAATAAGAGAGAAATTACAGTAATGCATATCTCACAAGGAATAATTTTTAATTTAATTATGGTTATTTTTGTAAAATAAGAGAGCCAGTCAAGTTTGTGGACAACAAAAGCCACTTCTGGAGGATACTACATTTTAATTTTGATCACATAAAATGACTTAAAACTGCAATGCACTTTAACTGAATTAATTTTATATACAGTCAAACCAAAATTTATTCAGACACCTTCAACATTTCTCACATTATCCCAGTTTATTCGCTATAGTTTAGAAAATGGTAATAGAATATGACAAGAACTCAAGAGTTAAACTGTGTCAGAACAAATTCATCTTGATAATGTCAGATAACTTTGATAGAAAGGTATGTAACAAAACATGGTGAGGTCAAAGTGTCAAATCAAATTTTTGGTCCCAAATTTTTATGAATTTTACTGGTAGTTCACTGTATGAAGAATTTTTGGGTATGTCACAATTTACTTTATTTTGCTATCCTCACTTACATAAATGTACTATAGTGTCCTGTACCCACTAGTAAAAAAATATTGAAAATTATATCTGGTGTCTGAATAAGTTTTGAATAATCAGAATTTTTTTTTTTTTTTGAAAACAGATACACTCATAATAGATGCATTCATTTTAGACAAAAGCAGTCCATTTTTTATGTTTTTCAGTTTAGTCTCAAGCAGTTCTGTCTGAAAAGATCAGGAACAGTGCAAATAGTGCAATAAACTTTTTTAGATCAAAAGTTCAAGGGAACTTCCTTAGCTTAACCAATGGCATGAGTTTGGGGCGGGACTACCTGTTTCTCCACCCAATAGAATGCGGAGGTTTGTTTGAGAAACCTGTTTGTCTTTTTTAGGTTATTGGTGATGCTAGTGGCATAAAAACTACACACATAAACAGCTTTAAATCTAAATCACCATTTCTTTCTCTTTTCTAGAGGTTCCTCAGCCAGAGCTGATGCTCACAACCACACGCGGCCGGGCCACGGTGGCCGGCCTGGATCCCAGACAGGAGTATCTCCTCCAAGTGATGGTTCTCAATGGGACACAGGAGAAACTCATTGCAAAAAGACGCTTCACCAGTAAGAGTGAAGGATAAGTGGTTGCAAACATGGTTAGAAAGGCATTGTTAGGTGGTCCAAGTTAAAAGAGCCAACCTTCAACTCCTTCCTGTAACCACTATGGAATATTTCACCAGTTTTATCATCTACCAGGCTAAAATTATAAGTGTTTTTACTTAGAAAACTAATTGCACACCTATCCTCAACAAGCCACACAATTTGAGCTGTCATTCATGTCTGTACTAAAAATGGTGTCAGTTACAGTATGCCTTAAAGTTATATTCAGATTAAAGGTTTCCTTTCTGATTTGTTTTTGGTGGTGAGGGATCTTCCCAAAGTGCTTTTTGTGCGCAAGAAGCAGAAATCTGAATGTCGTAGTTCCCAGCGGTCACAAGCTGTCAACACACAGTTCCAAAGTACAGAAAAAATCCCTTTTAACACATTACATACTCCACACACACACCGAGTTCAGGAGAGATCTGTCTGTAATTGACAGTGTCGAATGGTGGATTCCTGTTGGATTACAGGCTGGGACTGACGCTTGTGTCTTTACAGGCACCAAACACTTTTGGAATTCCCTTTAAAACACAGTAACATCCCAATGAAACGACCAAGCTACCTTCAGTAGCATTCAGATTTCACTCCAGCTGTGAATGTGCTAAAATAAGAATGTAAACACCATAAAAGTATTTTGTTATGGGATATCAGACTTTATACCATAATAGCTTGGTGTTGTCATTGTCAAAAGATGCAGACTATGCCAAACATCTGTGAAATGTTGGGATGTGAGGTTGGGAGAGTAGGTTACTGTGTCGCTCCATGCAGGTCTGGACAGGCCAGTCGTGTGATTTGGCTAGAGGGCCAGGCTTGCTTGTCTGAGGGCGATTATTCCATTGTTCCCTCATAAAAGCCAAAGCATCCACTCAGTTTTTCCATGTGAATCTGCTTATGTCCATAAGGGGCTTAAACACTGTTTATTTGTTTTATATAGTAGGATTTATCTAATAGTTTACTAAATAAATCTGCAAAAATGTTATTATTCATTCCACATCCTTTCACATTTACACACACCTGTTCTCTGTTTTCCTGTCAGTCGATGGGTTGCGCGAGGAAGAGTTGATCCGCAGCGGGAACAGGGAGCAGAAGAAGAAAACTCACTCCATTGGCTCTGGATCTGGAGAGGTGGATGATGTGACAGAGGCTCTAGCGGCTCTCCCCACTGTGCTCTATCGAGAGCCAACGACTACAGGTAGAGGACACGGAAACATTGTATGCCAGAAGTTAACTATATATGTGACCCGTGCTGGCAAAATGAGTCGGAATGCGTACGGTCTAATTTTGAGCTACAGACAAAAAAAGTGAAAAATGTCGATTCTGGTCAAATTTCAGGTTTTCACAAAAATGAGTTCATTAAACGATTAGTTCACTTTCAAATGAAAATTTCCTGATAATTTACTCACCCGCGTCATCCAAGATGTTTATGTATTTCTTTCTTCAGTCGAAAAGAAATGAAGGTTTTTGATGAAAACATTCCAGGATTTTTCTCCATAGAGTGTACTTCAATGGACTCCAAACGGTTGAAGGTCAAAATTACAGTTTCAGTGCAGCTTCAAAGGGCTATAAACGATACCAGACAATGAATGAGGGTCTTATCTAGCGAAACGATCGGTCATTTTTAAAAAAAATAAATAAAAATGTATATGCTTTATAAACACAAATGCTCGCCTTGCTCTGTTCTGCGATGTGCGTTCATGACTTCACGTAATACGTAATTACGTTGAAAAGGTCACGCTTGACGTAGGTGGAAGTACAGAGTCAGTGTTTACAAGTTGAACGTGCAAATACTAAGTCAACCGCCGTTTACAAAAAAAAAAAGGGAGTTAAAAGGTAAAACAACGATGTCGGATGATTTTGAACTTGGAGGAGTTGGAATTTTTCGCCCTTGTAAACACTGACTCGGTACTTCCGCCTACGTCAAGCGTGACCTTTTCAACGCTCTACTCTTTTTTGTTTTTTTTGCAGCTGTTCTTATTTATAATAACAAAGATAAAATAAAAAATAGCTATATTGTGTTTATTAATATAGTAATGATCATTAAGAAAAGAATTGGAGGAAAAGATGCAATGTGATTTTGGTGATTTTGCTTCGGAACCTTCAGAAAACTTTAACTCGGTTTTTTTCAGAATAGACTTTGCTGACTCTATTGACTTTAAACAGCTGTAGTTCAGTCATTTTTTGTCCGATTCCAACAAATCATATATCGTTTTGAAGGTCTTTTAATGGGGAATATAAAAATAAAAATAACTCATTTTTGAAAATGTGCTCATTGATTTTGCCAGCACTGGTCACATACAGTGCCCTCCACTAATATTGGCACCCTTGGTAAATATGAGCAAAGGTGGCTGTGAAAATAAATCTGCATTATTTATCCTTTTGATCTTTCATTCAAAAAATTCACAAAATTCTAACCTATCATTGAAGTAAAACAATTGAAAGTGGGAGAAAATCTCATGATAAAATAAATGTTTTTCTCCAATTCATGTTGGCCACAATTATTGGCACCCAATTATTGCAACGTCCTTTTCCCAAGATAGCAGCCCTGAGTTTTCTCCTGTAATGCCTGAAGAGTTTGGAGAACACCTGATAAGAGATTAGAGACCATTCCTTCATGTAGAATCTCTCCAGATCCTTCAGAATCACAGCTCCATGTTGGTGCTTCTCCTCTTTAGTTCACCTCACTCATTTTCTATAGGGTTCAGGTCAGAGGACTAGGACAGCCATGGCAAAAGCTGCATTTTGTGCTCAGTGACCCATTTTTGTGTTGATTTTGATGTTTGTTTTGGATTTGGATTTTGGATGGAAGATCCAACCACAGCCCATTACAAGATTTCTAACAGAGGCAGTCAGCTTTAGATTTTTTATCTTTTGGTATTTGAGAGAATCCATGATGCCATGCATCTGAACAAAATGTCCAGGACCTCTGGCAGAAAGACAAGCCAACAACAATAAAGATCTAGCAGTATATTTAACTGTGGGCATGGGGTACTTTTTATCCCTGTTTGTACTAAACCCATCTAGTGGGTTTGCTGCCAAAAAACTTTTTTAAGTTTCATCTGACCATAGAAGCCAGTGCCATTTGAAGTTCCAGTCGTGTCTGACAACTGAATATGCTGGATTTTGTTTTTGGATGAGCGAGGAGAATTTTTCTTGAAATCCTCCTGAACAATATGTGGTGATGTAGGGGCTGTTTGAGATATATATATTTTTTAGGCTTTCTGACCCCAAGACTCAACTAATCTCTGCAATTCTCCAGCTGTGATCCTTGGAGAGTCTTTGGCCACTCAAACTCTTCTCCTCACCGTGCATTAGGACGATATAGACACACGTCCTCTTCCAGGCAGATTTCTAACATCTTTAGTTGATTGGAACTTCTTAATTATTGCCCTGATGGTGGAATTGTGGATTTTCAATGCTTTAACTCTTTTCTTACAGCCACTTTCTATTTTGTGAAGCTCAACAATCTTGTTCTGCACATCAGAACTTTATTGTTTGGTTTTACTCCTTGTGATGGATGATTAAGGGAATTTGGCCTTAGTTTTCTTTATATTTATAATCCTTTGGAACAGGAAGTCATAGCTGGACAATTTCATGCTCCTAGTCACCCCGGTATGCTAAAAAAATGTAAATATGAATGGGAATATACTTCAGAGATATTTTACTAATAAGAATTTCCAGGGGTGCCAATAATTGTGGCCAACATGCATTGGAGAAAAATATTTATTTTATCATGAGATTTTCTCCCCACTTTCAATTGTTTTACTTCAATGATAGGTTAGAATTTTGTGAATTTTTTGAATGAAAGATCAAAAGGATAAACAATGCAGATTTATTTTCACAGCCACCTTTGCTCAGATTTACCAAGGGTGCCAATATTAGTGGAGGGCACTGTATGTATTTGTCAACACCGTTTTATCTGCAAAAAAGGCTTTTATGTTTTATACACTACCGTTCTAAAGTTTGGGGTCAGTAACAATTTTTAAAAATAAATTAATATTTTTATTCTGCAAGGATGCATTAAATTGATCGAAAGTGACAGTAAAGACTTATGTTTTTGCAAAAAAGTGAATTGGCATATTAGAATGATTTCTGAAGGATCATGTGACACTGAAGACTGCAGTAATGATGCTGAAAATTCAGCTTTGCCATCATCATAACATATTACATTTAAAAATGTATTAAAATAGACAACAGTTCTTTTAAGTTGTAATAATATTTCACATATTACTGTTTTTTTAATATTATTAATAATATATGCAGACTTCATGAGCACAAGGGATTTCTGTCAAAAACTCCAAGCTCCAGATGTGTGAAACAGTGTTACTTAAAAAAATGAAGAATTAACAGCATAACATTTCTTAGTGACAAACCAAACATACTTCTATAGTTCCTGCCCAACTGGGTGTTCAAAGCAGAGGAACTCTGTGCCGACCTTCCGTGCCGCGGTCTCTCTGTCATTATCAGCGTTTTACTGGTGGAGCTACAGATGGTTGAACTGGCGCCAGCTCTACTATCTGACCTATTAATAAGAGTCCATTCATCCCCCAAATGCCTATAATTAAAGCAGCTGTAATGGGACAGGGGACTGGACAAGGAGGGGAAGTGCCCACCTGTGCTGAGTGTGCATTTAGAACAAGGCGGGGTGTGGGAATACAGACACATCACTCGCTATTGTCACTCATCTAACTGTCAGTGATAATATCCAGTCCTCAAATATGCTTAAACATAATTAACATACTTACATTTTATTTTGTAGGTAATTTAAGCTTTTGATGTCATATAACTGTTTTTTTAGCTGTAGTATATGTAATACTTTTATCTTGAACTCATAATGTTTTGTACTGCTATAGAGCCTCCTGCTGTACCTGATCTTGAGCCAGACGTTAACAGAAACACCAAAGAAAAGAAAAAGAAGAAAGACAAAAATCGATCCAAGACCGAGGATAAAAATGATCAAGAAGAAATTGGAGGGAAGTCAGTGAGAGAAGAGGTCACCATCACCAACAAACCAAGAAAAACCACCCCAACCCAGCCTGTCACAGGTAATGCCACTCACATTTCAGATGAACTAAATCAATCAGATGGGCAAACAGTTAATGAAAAATCAGTGCTCATTGTTATTGACCTCATAAATATGCAACTATAAACGTAAGACGCACATTGACTCAGTGATACAGGAACATGTTAGGGTCAGTGTTTAACAGAGTTAATGAGCTGTGTTGATGTTTCCTGTGTCTGTGTAGTGAGGGCTAATAACAGAATTAGGGACAAACCAGAGTTAATGACACTGTGTAGGTTGTTATCAGGGCCTCTTGTGTGCCCTCAGGACTGAAATTTGTTCCCTCCTTTTTCCCATCTGTAAAAAACACATATAGATAGGAATGCACCATTGAGAAACAGTAGATGTATTGACAAAAAGGTTCTTGCAAAATCATTGCACAAATTGGTTTATATATGAGCAGAGAGGATTGCAAAATGTTTGAAAAGACAGCAAACTGCAAACATGCAAGGCTAAGAGACTTTAGAAGACATTCTCACGCTCAGTTTAAGTTCCACTGCTTAGTGCTTAATGTTGTCCTTTATTAAAACCGCAGTGTTTGACTCTTGCCCATGTGTCTCAAGCTGTTTCCACACGAAAACCGTTTGAATGCAGTGCTGGAGCTCAGGCTGATCTGGTTCTGCTGGTGGATGGATCCTGGAGCATCGGCCGCACAAACTTTAGAAAAGTGCGTGACTTCCTGGAGGGCCTGGCTGTCCCCTTTCACATTGGGCCGCAGGGTGTGCAAATAGGTGAGAAGTTATTTCATATCCTCTATATACATTGAATATGCATTACAATTTCAAAGCTGCGCATTTGTGTCAGCATTAAATTTTACTTAATAATTTACTTAATGAAAGTTCATACATTACTGTTCAGTTTGGTGTCAGTAAGATTTTTTCATGTTTTTGAAATAAGTATGTTATGCTCACCAAGGCTGCATTTATTTGATAAAAAACATGGATTGTGAAAAATTATTATAGTTATGAATTAAATGTTTTTGAAATAAATAACTGTTTTAAACTGTAGTTTAAAATTGTATTTATTCCTGTGATGGCAAATCTGAATTTTTAGCATTATTACTCCAGTCTTCAGTGTCACATGATTCTTCAGAAATCATTCTAATATGGTGATTTGGAGCTCAAGAAACATTTCTTATTATTTATGTTGAAAACAGTTTTGCTGCTTAATATTTTTGTGGAAAACATAATAGATTTTTTCAGGATTCTTTGACAAATAAAGTTCCAAATAAAGGATCAGCATTTATTTGAAATAGAACTCTTTTGTAACATTATAAACGTCTTTACAGTCACTTTTAATGAATTTAATGCATGCCTGCTGAATAAAGGTATTAATTTGTTGTCATTTCAGCATTATCTCAGTACAGTGGAGATCCACGGACAGAGTGGCATCTTAATAACTTCACCTCTAGAGAGCCGCTCCTGGAGGCCATCAGGAACTTCAGATACAAGGGAGGCAACACTTTCACAGGTAACTGTAGATATTACACTATTTATATTTGTTACCAACCCTGGGATTAATAAATATTCTAAAAAGGAAGGTTCAGAGTCGAATTTCTGATTGGATGAGCCACATGGACAATTCAGATAAATGCACCCCTGTGAATGCATATTCTCTAATAATGTACGTTGCTTGGAAACCATAAACATGAGCATTTACCTGTAGTTTATCAGTCACACATCAAGGTAGTCCAGCAGTGATGATAGGATGTTTATATGAAACCAATACAAGAGTTTGAACATGTTCCCTGTTCATTTTTAACATTACAATGTCTATATTTCAGGTCAGGCACTCATACATGCTCTTGAGAACAATCTGAAGGAGGAGGTGGGGGCGCGACCAAACACACCACAGTTCCTGCTGCTGTTGACTGATGGGAAATCTCAGGATGATGCCATTGCTGCAGCCAACAGGCTGAAGAATGCTGCCGTAGAGATCATTGCTATAGGTGAGAGCCTCTTTTAGCAAATTACAGATCAAGCGTAATGAATTTCAGAGATGCTTTGTGAAGATGAATTCAGTTTGCTAATGAATACATCAAAAGATTTTGAAGACTTGACTTCTTTCAAAAAATCTTACTGACCCCAAACTTTTGAATGGTAGTGTAAATACAGTACATGCTATTGCATATTTAAAATGACCTCTGCTATAGTTATGTGTATATATACATACAAATGAGGTTTTATCTTTATTTCTTTCCCACTCATGTCCAGGTGTGAAAAATGCAGATGAGGCAGAGTTGAGGCAGGTGGCATCTGAACCGCTGGAGCTGAATGTGTATAACGTGAATGATTTTCCTCTGCTCAGTAAACTGGTGGGAAGACTAGCACGCATCCTCTGTGGCAAGATTGAAGACCGTATTAAAGCAAAGAGTAGGTCCATCACACACACTAGCCTTCATTATATTGATCTAACAGGTTTCTTCCACATACTCCCATTAAAACACAATATATGTCTGTTGCAAGAAGGAATGGAGCGTCCCACTCAGGACCCAGTTCTGTCCTATCCCAGCCCAGCTGAGCTGCAGTATGTAGGACTAGGCTCGAGAGAGGTGCGGCTGCGTTGGAGCGTCCCCAGCAAAAGTCCTCAGCAGTACAGAGTGGTGTACCACACCGCTGAAGGACAGAGTCTGAAAGAGGTGAGCCAAGTGTCTCGCACTCTTTCAAGCACTAAAAAGTGAAAACAAAGTCTGCATAAGTTAGACCAAAGCTGCTTCTGAAATCGCAGACTCTCTGAGTAAGTTTTTTTTTTTGGAATAAGTATACATTGAGAACTGTTATATGAATTAATGTACTAAAACTGCATCACTTCCCTCCCATTCACAACTCCTCTCCCGTGGCCTCATGGGATAGTAGAGGATGCACACTTTAGAATCTCACCAGAAATAACAGGTCATCCAAGGACTTTCTGACAACTGTTTTATGAAAACTATGAGTTTGGACACTCTTTTCACCCTCTGCATAGTAGGGAAGTATGCATAGCTGGAACTGCTTGCATCAGATTACTGTGGTTTAAAGGGGTCATATGATGCGATTTCAAGTTTTCCTTTCTCTTTGGAGTGTTACAGGCTGTTCGTGCATAGATAAGATCCCTGAAGTTGCAAAGACTAAAGTCTCAAAACCAAAGAGATATTCTTTATAAAAGTTAAGACTCTGCCACGCC
>JAFVLL020017281.1:0-23095 GCA_021397915.2 Tor tambroides
TAAGATTTATTTTCTAGGTTAAATTTCACGTTCCTAGGCAAATGTTCGCATATTTCTAGGCTGTTCTCCCCATTTTCTAGGCTTTTAAATACTCGTATTTGGTACTTGTATGGATATGCTAGAATGCAATTTTCAATTGTTATTTTTCACTACTGGTATGCTGTGTTTATTGTATTTTATATGTATATGTCGTTTCTTCTGGGGTTTTAATACGAGAATATGAGAGGACACTATTAGTATATTTAATATTTAATCGAATTTATTAATTTTTTGAGTCTAGCATTGCATATTATTCTTAAAAATGGTGTAGCAGAAAATAATTTGACAGAATGTAAATAAAGCACGCCTCATCATAGTTTATTGCTGGCCAAGTATTCATACAGATTGCAACCATTTTAAAGCTTTAATCTAACTACTGTTAACAAAAAAGCTCCTCCAGAGCTTATGTCATTGCCGATATTTCAAAAATTACCAACGCTTAACTTATTGACAAAAACTTATTTGGGCCTCATAAATGTAATTAATATAAGGCTACACAGCTCTGTGAGTTGATCAAATACGATGAAGTCTATACACGTTTTGAGAAGCAATGGAAACGAAATACTGCTGTGACACACACACTGAATAGTGCAGAAACAAAAACCATATTCGTTGCATATTTAACTTCAAGTATTTCTTACTAAACCTTTAGCAAAAACATCACAGCAGTATGTTTGCATCACAGGGAGCGTGAGCTCCGCAACACAGTCGAATGACCCGGAAGTGCTTTTCATTTACTCACATGTGGACTGGGATTTTAATACTGACGGGAACGTGCTCGCTGTGTTGTGATAGAACCTAGACAGCCAAGCGGGTGATGAGTCTTATGGTTCCCATTACGTAGAATACTTGAAATATTAAAGCCTTTACCAGCCGCAGAGGCATCGTCGGAAATCTCTATATTCACGACAAATGATAGAATGGAAAACCTGGAGTTGAGCCTGACATCTCTAGGTGCAATCTCAAGACAAATCGATAAAAGTCACAACGAACTCAGCAAGTATCTGGCAAAACAGGTAAGACAGCATGATCTGAGTACTTTATAAGACCGTTATAAGAGGCTTTCATCTGTTTAGCACATGCAGAGTACAACGTGTGTGTCACACCGTGCTGCCCCACGTTTCTGTAGTACACATGCTACTCATTGGTTGTTTATACAGAAGTAATGATTTAAATTCATTCGTTTCAATAATAACTGTCATTTAAGTGTTCTGAATATTTGTCTATTTGGGAATCCAGTCTTGTTTTGTGCATGATGGATTATTTTGGTCCTGTTGCAGCATAGTTTGGGTATTTTGGGTTGTTGAAACACAGTTTATTATTTTGAATGATATACAGTGTACAATATAAAAGAAATACTGATTACTTTTGCAGTCATGATCAATATTCACTGAAACTGGTGTAAACATAATCCAGCCTATAAAAACATGTTGGAATATCTATCATACTTTGGAACCAATCTAAAAGTATCCTTGTGGGAATTTTCTTAATAGGATTCCAACATAAAACCCAACAAAATGAGATTTTAGGGTTATGATGATTGCTGATAGTCTAAAATATTCCTGTAAGATAGAAAAAAAATAATAATTCAGTGGAAATATTTCAGGATTTTAAAATGCCTACAACTTGTCCTGTGATCATCATCATTTTAGAAAATATTCAAAAATTTAGATCTAATGTCCAAATACGACTCTATGAATTAACAATAATGAAAAAAAAACGAATCCCGTAGGAATTTATTTAGCAGGATATTTTTGGATTATTATTATTATATTTTATTTTTTTATTTATTGTTTTGACTGGCATTATTTTTTTGCCTGTAGATATGGAGTCAGCAGGACAGGCAGTGTATACTGGAATGTCTTGCGCAGCTCCTGTTGGAGAAGGAATACACTCTCCTCATTGCTCGTCACTTACGACCGCTGATCCTGGACCTGTTGGAGAGGAACGCTGAGAGGATCAAAGCAGATGTCAGGCTGAATCATGACCTCCATGAGCGCTTGTGTGTGGCTCTAAGCAAACTTCTCAACATCAGTCCAGATGCTCAAGCGTAAGTAACCATGCAGGATCACATGTAAAATATATTCGCAGGAGGGTTCCGATAGTCTTGGAAAACCTGGAAATATCAGTTAATTGTAAAACATGGAAAATGGATTTATACAGTTGGAAAAGTTATGGAAGTTCCTGTAGTGATTTTTAAAAATGTATTTATACTGTATATTTCTTTGGCTGGATATTGCACTTGTTTGAATTTATCTGTTTGTGAGCATGTCTCTTTTTTGAGTGAGTTTTTTTTTCAATAAATCTGTCAAATCAATACAGTCATTAGTCTAAATGATTCATTGGCAGATGAACAAATGTCCAGTATATCAGTATATTCAGAACAAATGTCCAGTATATCTTGACAAGATTTGAATTTTGTCACAGGTTTGCAGCGAGGTATTTCAGCAGCTCTCCCCCAGTATTTCAGAGGCTCTTCTTCACCAGCGAAGAGGCTGCTTCCATCCAGTATGGGCCCAGACGGATGAAATTACGGGACCTGATGGGGGCCACCCTCCGCTTCCTCCAAAGCGATTGCGAGAAGTTTCGTGTCCTGTGGGACTGGAGTGCCTGTGTTTCACAGCTTCTCACCAGTGACGTCATGGTCAGAAGGTATTGGCAATTTGTAGATCATACAAAGCCTCTCAGAAAGTGCAGAAAGTTTTCAGAATATCCAGTATATCTGTATCTTTGCTCAGTTTCTTTTTGTGTGTTTTTTAAGCTACACTGCCCAGTGCCTTGCCCTGGTGTCCCACATGACAGATAACCAGAAAACAATATTTTTGAGGAAGGTGCTTTCGAGTGAAGAGATTCTGCATCTGAAAATGAAGTAAGCTTGAATATCTTTTATTTTAAGGTTATTTTTATCATTCTAATTGTTCAGAAGTTAGTCAATAGCTTTAACTCTCAAACAAAATGACAATACCATATCTATGTAGGTCACTTGAGGAGACACAGCAGCTGGAGGTAGAAAAAGCTCTGGTTTTGGCCAATCAGGGCTCAGCAGTATGGCGGAAAGAGAGGGTAAAGAAGGTCACCCGTGGTCAAGTGGTGACAGAAGACCTGACACGGAGCGTTACTGTGGTGTGTGGAGTGATTCTACCTAGACGGACCCCTCGACAGGATGAACAGGCAAGATGGAGATCCAGAAACAAATATTTAGCTTATAAATAAGCTAGATTTAATAGAACTATAAATATAAAGCCCGTTGTATTTTTTTCCAATACCTCTAGTAGTGTATTATGGGTGAAGGTGAATGCATGTATTGTAATGTCACTAAATCTGTCATTCTCAGGCAAGTTTAAGCAATTTAGTGCTGGTGGATTCAACCTGTCAAAATCTTCGGCGACTCGCCATGGCTGTGGCGTCCCAGAAGCCTATTCTTTTGGAAGGGCCAATTGGATGTGGAAAAACTGCTCTTGTTGAATATCTTGCTGCTGTCACTGGGCATGTTAAAGCCCCTGACATCCTTAAAGTTCAGCTTGGAGATCAGACTGACAGTAAGGTGAGATTTGCTTGACTTTCGAAAAACGAGTTTATTATTCTTTACATTGTTTTCATTTTACTGCTTATAGATTTACCATAATTTTAGTTTATCTGCTGTTAAGCACTCAAACATTTTTCATGCTTCTATTTACTGTAGATGTTGCTGGGTATGTACCGCTGCACAGATATTCCTGGAAAGTTTGTATGGCAGCCAGGGTCCCTGACCCAGGCAGTCTCAAAAGGTTACTGGATTCTGCTGGAGGACATTGATCATGCTCCTTTGGATGTGGTGGGTGGCAAATGCACAAAAACATGGAAAACATACAATCTTTTTTAGAAATATTTCTATTACGACTGTTAAAGTCTATAAAGCATGGGTAAAGACTTTTTTTATTACCGAGTTATAGCAGATTTGCATTAATTAGAGCTGTGTTTGGATTTACAGTGCATTTGATGCTGTTTAAGAAATATAGCATATGTTGTTTTGCTTCTGCATGTGACAAAAAAACAAAACAATGTTTTTTTTTATCATTAAAAATATCATTGTGTTTTGTTTGAAGTGTGTGTGTGTGTGTGTATATATATATATATATGTGGTCAAATTCTGACTTTGTAAATAGACTATGTAAATATATATAAATAAAACAATTTAGTAAATTTAGAAGATAAAGCTATATTTAATCATGCTCTTGTTGTTTTTTCTATAGATATCTGTTTTGCTTCCTCTCATGGAGAACAAGAAATTGACAATTCCAGGACGTGAGGACTGCATTCAGATGGCCCCATCATTCCAGTTTTTTGCAACACGAAGGTAAGATCTTTTATTCTCACACACACACACACACACAAAGTTATTTATTTATTTATTTATGTATGTGTGATATATATATATATATATATATATATATATATATATATATATATGGGTCAAAGACGTAAAGATGTCCGCATCAAAGGAAATTTACAAAAGTTATTTTATGTCCATAGAAAGCACATTAAATGTAAGTAAAGTGTCTACTTTCAAGGTTTCAAATACGTTTTTGGAGAACAAAATGTCAAAATTTGGTTGAAATAATGTTACATTGTCATTCAGTGTAACACAATATTTATGTAAAAAATCAAACAACATGCTTATTTTGACTTATTAAAATATATAAAAGAATAAGGGAGCATATTAAATTTTATTGTGTTTTAAATCAGTAAAAAATTCTTACTGAAAAATAGGCAAAATCTAGGATAGTGGCAAATTTTAAAAATGTAAAATTACAACTAATTAGTATTTGAGGTGAAAGTAATTAGTCTTTTAATATGTCATAAATTGATTTTTGTTGTAAATATGCCTGACAAGACTGTTACACTGAATGACATTTTAGTGGGTGTCTTCTGTAAATCATGGAAAAATGTATGATATTTATTTTTTGCTCAGAAAAACAAAAACAAAATTGCAATTAAATTAAACAGAAAACTTTTAAATTTTTTAGGGGAAAAACAACAACAATTAAAGCAGTATTACACTTATTGTTTTTATGCTTAAACCCTTTTTTGTCTTTGACCCATATATATATATATATATATATATATATATATATATATATATATATATATATACACTGCCAGCCAAAAGTTTGGAATAATTATGTTTTTTAAAAAAGAAATCACTTATGCTCACCAAGGCTGCATTTATTTGACCAAAAACACAGTAAAAACATGAATATTGTGAAATATTATTACAATTTAAAATTAATGTTTTCTATTTTATTGTATTTTTAAATATAATTTATTCCTGTAATGCCAAAGCTGAATATTCAGTAGCCATTACTCCAGTCTTCAGTATGCTGATAAGAAATATTCTAAACAAAATTTATGTCAGTTTAATAATAATTAAAATCATTATTTTTTAGGACATTTTACAGTGGAGGAGCCTGGCATCGACCGCAGAGTTCACATGCTGCACTTCTGGACAAATACTGGAGTAAACTGCAGATCGGCAACATGAGCCGAGAGGAACTTAAACAGGTAAGCTGCTCCCTAACACTGAAATAGATTTTTCAAGATTTTTATTTGTCACATACACAATTATACAGAGTATAACCAGCAGTGAAATGTTAGTCAGGTTTTGACTAATGTTTGACTAAATGTTAGTCAGATTTTATGTAGATTCTGATAACATTTTTCATCTCTCATTTTGTTTCTCTGTTCAGGTCCTATTGAAGAGGTACTCTAACCTGGCAGTGGTGGTGGAGCGTCTTTTGGACATATACTGCCAGCTAACAGGAGACAGACATCAAATCAGCTCCAGTCCGCAGGGTCCTAGTGCAGCCCAAAACATATCAGATGAACACATCACATCATTGGAGGGCAGAGGCCTCTCACTGAGGTAACACTTTTCATTAGATAAGAAAATATTCAAAATCATCATTGCATAGTTGTAAAAAAAACTATGTAATAGTTATAAAAAAATAATGTAATATAATATACTGATACAAATTTATGTACTTCAGGATTCCAAACCATTTCATGCTAATTTGAACCTTCTGTAAATAGTTAAAAATCAGGTCAGATTTGTATTTGTGTAATTTGTGCAGTTTCTGTGGGCATTTACAAATCACTGAATCGAGAAGTGACACCATAGACTTATCAATAAATGATAACAAACAGTTCAACTAAAGCAGTGACACTACAATAAAACTCTTACTCCAGTGTTTTATTAGAGCAGAGTTGTAATGTATCAGTCTGTGTTCATCTGTTGTGTAGTTGGGCCTCAGGCTGTTCATCAGCTTTCCACTGGACTCTGTTGCAGTCAATGACACATCAATCTCTCTGTTCCCACTGTGGAACCCCAGCCAGAAATACGGTGTGAGATTTGGGCCAGGGCAAATCATTTATGTAACTAGCTTTGCATAATAGATACCACACACTGACATAGTGTCATACCTGTCTTGTAGAGGGTTTTTATTTATTTATTTAGTTTTTTTTCTGTACGTATTCAAAACATTGTGTGGTTTGCCAAATTTAACAGTATTTTTTTGTAATATTTGTAATATTTTTGTAATACTTGATACTGAGGGTAGCCATAAATATGTCTCCATTTTGAAGCTCTGTAAGTGTGTCGGATATGAGGGCTGTCCTGTCAGGAGAAGTTCAATGGTGTGGAGACCCTGCTGTTACTAATCAATACACTTCCACTTCCTCACTCAGTCCCCTAATTTGTAGAGACTTTAGGTGAAGAACAATTTGAGCAGCCAATCTGCCTATGGTCATGCCATCTTACAATGTTTCAAGTGGAAGTAAAAAAAAAAAAAATGGCTCACCATGGCTGCATTTATTTGAAGTAAAACAGTAATATTGTGTAATATTATTTCACTAAAATAACTGTTTTCAGTTTTAATATATTTTAAAATGGAATTTTTACAAAGCTGAAATTTTAGCAGCCATTATTCCAGTATTCAATGTCACATGATCCTAGAGAAATTATTCTAATATGCTGCTTAACAAATATTTATTGTTATCAATATTAAAAACAGTTGTGCTGCTTAATATTTTTGGGCACTCCACGATACTTTTTTTTTTTTCAAAATTGTTTGTAACAATGTAGTCTTTAACCTCACCTTTGATCAATTTAATGCATCCTTGCTAAATAAAAGTATTAATTTCTTAAAATAAATCTTACCACAAACTTATGAATATATATGAATAAATGTATGTATATATAATTTTTTAATATTTATGGCTGTAAATTATCTGATTAAATATGAATTCTTTGCGTCCATATTGTGATGGTAAATGCATGGTAGTAAAAGTTTGTTTTTTTTAACAGGGACTTGCTGAAATGGTGCGAGAGAATCTGCTTAAATTTTGACAGCTCTTGTGCTTCCACAGCACAGAATGTGTTTCTGGAGGTGAGTGGCTGTAGTCAGCTGAATGAATCTGTCACTTTTTTATTATTTTATTTTTTGCTTGTTGGATCACATTATAGGGTTCACTATTAATAAAATATTTATTTTCAAAATGTTGAGAAAACTGAAACACTAATACTAAAAAAAGCTGTGCTGTTATATTTTATTTTATTTTTACCTTCAGGCTCTGGACTGCTTCACTGCCATGCTCTCCAAATCTGAGAGCAGACTCAAGATGGCAGAGATCATTGGCAGCAAACTCAACACATCCAGAGAGAAGGTGGGACTCTGCACCAACGTGTTATCTCTTCACTGACACAAACTATTACATGGCCATGGAAAACCTGGAGATAACTGAGAGTTTTACAATTGCCTGTGAATTTTTACATTTATATTTGTGATTTCCTAGCCTGGTAAACTCATGGAAATGAGTAAAATCTTGGAAAGATCAAGAAAATTTCTGTAGTCAGTATACTTTTTCTAGTACTGTGCTGCTCTGAATAATTCCGTCACTTGGATATTGCTTGTTGTGAGAGCTTATGTAGAATAAAACTTTTGTTGGATACAACTAAAAATGACTTTGAAAAGTCATGGAAGTTCATTGGTCAATAAGTGTGCAATATTACAGTAATGGCTGAAAAGCACCCTGTTATATTTCTCCATAATATAGAGACAAAGTCTGCTCTAATACTGTCAATGTGACATTTCAGGCCCAGTACTTTTGCCAGATTTACCTGCCCACAATCAGCGTGACAGAGCTGGAGGTGACGGTGGGGCGTGCAATGTTACTCTGCAAGCAGAGCGACGCGGTGCGGCTGAGCATGTAAGACTGAATTATCAGAACATAACCTTACCCATCCCCATTCATCTGTCTCGCTCTCTCTGTCTGGCTTTTCCCCTTTCAATCTGTTACAAATGGTGTAACTGCCAGTCTGGCTGTGCCAACATTGACCCCTGTGTGGAAGGCACCCTGCTGAGAAATTGAGTCACTATGGGATTGATTGGTAACTGCTGTTTAAGACAGGGAATACAGCAGCCTTGAGCATACTAGAGGAAAATATAAAAGTATAGCAGGATTCCTTTATTGGTCATGATGCATATGAACACCTTGATTTAATTACATTGGAAAGAGAGCTTACATGTACATTTATGCATTTAGCAGATGCTTTTATCCATAGTGACAAAATAGGAGAAAAAGCATTTTGTTAAAGAGGCAACAATATTTATAATATACAATGGCAGGTTTATTAGCTAGATTAGGAAGCAAGAAGAGAAATGCAGAAAAGAAAAATAAGTAAAGAAGTAGTAGATTGGGTGAAGGTTGGCACTTGGCAGCTCCCTCATCCAGAGAGAAGCAAAGAGGGTGAAGGTTTTGGAGAGTGATTTTGTGCCTCGTTGTGGAGGAACAACAAGGCATTGTTTGTTCAGTGACCTTATCCGGCAGGAGGGAGTGTACACTTATCTTTCCAGAGATATCTCTGAAATGAGAAATATTGCCTTAGCAACTAACTGAAAAAGGTTCAGTTGAAGTACTAAAATTAAAAAAATGAAGAAAAAAAAAATTAATTAAAAGCAAAAATTAATAAAAAAGCACAACAAAATACTAAAACTGAATCTAAAATTAAAATGAAACTGGAAATATTAAAATAAAACATTCAAAATATTAATAAATACTGTAATAGTATATAAATAATATTGATGCCTCCTTATCTGATGTGTATTTGCCCCGCAGAGGCAGACAAACATTTGCCGCCACACGGCCATCCTCTGTGCTTTTGGAGCAGCTCTCAGTGTGTGTCACTAAAGGGGAACCTGTCCTGTTGGTTGGGGAGACGGGCACAGGAAAGACCTCTACTGTGCAGTACCTGGCAGAAATGACAGGTAACACAACTGACTAAACTGAGCCAGTAGCTTTAACACTGTGCATCAATGTGCATTCACTTCCTGCTCTGTTCTACTGCACCTACAGGACACAAACTCAGAGTGGTCAACATGAACCAACAGAGTGACACAGCTGACCTACTAGGAGGGTGAGTAGACAAATAACAAGAAGTATGGACAGTACAAATATGGTGGAAGCACTCTGCGAACTTGCTGACTTTGATCTGTGATGATTGAAGGTATAAACCAGTGGACCAAAAGCTTATCCTGTTGCCCCTGCGGGAAGCGTTTGAGGACCTCTTTTCCCGGACATACTCACGGAAACAGAACCTGACTTTCCTGGGTCACGTCCAAACTTGCTTTAGAGGTAAACGCTGGCAGGACCTTCTGAAGCTCATGGACCATGTCTGCAAATCAGCACTAACCAAGGAACTACATGATAAACCCAATGGTAATACTAAAGGTTCAAATCAATTACATCACTCATAATTTCTTCTTTGTGTCAAACGAGGTTAATAAAACCTTTTAAGATTGTACTACATGTTTTTCAGTGATCTTTTATGTATTTTCTTCATAGCTACCTTGCTGCAGGAACAGTGGGAGGCTTTGGCTCTCAAACTCAATCAAACACAGGAACAGATTCGGGCTTGTGAATCCGCTTTGGTCTTTGCATTTGTGGAGGTAATTGTCACTCCTCTCACCTCTTGTCTAAATCTCTTCCTTTCTCTTGTTATATCCTGAACGTTGTGACTGTCTGTGTATCCGCACAGGGGACTTTAGCCCAGGCTGTGAAGAAAGGTGAATGGATCCTGCTGGATGAGATTAATCTGGCTGCTGCAGAGATGCTGGAGTGTCTGAGTGGATTGCTGGAGGGCAGCGCCGGGTCACTGGTGCTGCTGGATCGAGGAGATACTGGTGAGTCCCAAACAAAGTGGCTTTTTTACAGTGGTATTGTGGGTACCTATGTTCTCTAGTAGTACTTTGTTTTTCCCCTGGCTTCCCCTTAGGCCGACTGTAGTAACGCTATTCCTGAAACACTTTGGATAAAATGCATTAGAGAGATGAAGCAGCTAGTTGTGCATCACTGATTGGGAAACAGTCTAGTTTATTGACTCAGAAACCTGTTGTACACAACCATTCAAACGTTTGGTGTCTGTATGATTTTTCAAAATGTTTCTGAAAGACAGTAATATTGTGAAGTATTATTACAATTTAAAATAACTTTAAAACAACAAGAAACATTAACTGTTGTTGCTTAATATTTTGTTCTTGAAGGGTAGTGTACATTAGACATTTTTAAGTGTGCTTGATACTAAATTACTGTCCTATCCCAAAAGTGTTGTAGCTGATTGGTGCTTAATTTTATTCTGAGGTGATTTACTGTATTCATAATGTCATTCTGTGTAGAGCCTCTGGTTCGTCACCCAGACTTCCGCCTGTTTGCCTGCATGAATCCAGCCACTGATGTAGGCAAGAGGAACCTGCCACTGGGCATTAGAAACAGGTGAAAGGGGCTTGGATTCCTAATAAATGTCCAGCATATTTGTTTGACGATGTCATGTAATGCACTGAAATGTATACATTCTTAAGCATTCAAATCTTTTTTGGGAACACTGTATGTGTTTATATGAAGGTAATGTAATTGTGTTTATCAGATTTACAGAGTTGTATGTGGAGGAGCTGGAGGGTGAGAGTGATTTACAAATCCTGGTCTCAGACTACCTCAAAGGCCTTAACCTGACCAGAGGCATCATCCATGGAAGCATCAGGTTTGTGCACAGTTCTTCAGTAGGTCTCCATTGCTGTCCATATAACAGCAAACTGACTTTCCTTACTAAAAACACAGCTTTTTGGATTTTGTTCCATAGTACAGGGCTTAAAGTTCTCTGGCACCGTGCCGGGTCTCCGGCGTGTGGCGTTTGGCTGCGTTAAAAAAGATAGTCCTACATTTAAAAAAAAAAACTTGTTGATATCACGGGGTATGAGTTAGCCTATCAGTGGTATGGGAAGAACACAGCTTTCACTCTCAACCAAACTAACATTACTAGCCAATCAGAAGTTTTTGCTCTTATAAACACGAGAGGCGCATAATAGCAGAGGAATGGAAAAGAAGCGGCTGCGTCTCGAGCGCGACACATTGAAAAAGCTGCGAGGCGCAATGGTCAAAGATGTCTATCTAGCGCCATGTTTACATAGAAAAGCTATTGAAAAAGCAGCAGAGCTTTGTAAACAGCTCAAAATAATCGCATCATCCCCATAAGAACTATATGATTGCCAGAACAAATTTACGGGTAGTTTTGAAAAGGATTTTAATTTACCAGTAAAGACTGTATGTGTGAAAAAGGCTAAACTCTGCATATGTGGTGAGTTTGCGTTGCTTAACGTTCATCTGGGAATACTGTGCATTATCTCACGTAAATCATTTATAAATCTGTGCCAACACAGGAGAATACATCAACATATTTCTAATTATGCGATTGATTGTACATTGCGATTTCAAAATAAAAGTTTCTGACTTTGCATGTGGCCAAATATTCAAATTAAATGGATTTAAACGTCGTTGAATCACATGAAACATCACCAAGCCGTTGGCTCCCTCTGCAGGTATTTTTTTATAATATAGGCATATTACATGTATTTTAACAGTGAAACCATGTAATTAACAATAAAACCATGTAATTACTTGGTTTTTATACTTTATTTGAACCAATTATTATTGCCTCATCATTAGTTTATATATGAATATAATTATATTAAAGCCTGTTTTTCAGCTCATAATTTTCCAAGTGTATGATACAGCTTTCTTTCTTCAGGTCAATCATATATTCATGAAAATTAAATTAGTTTGAATAAGGAAAGCAATAACTTTGCCATAGTATCCTTTCAAATGTTAAAGTTGCCACAGTCATTGCGTTTTTTGCGTGCGCAGCACTTTATTTGTACCATTTTGTTTTATTAGTTTATTTATCAGGTAGTTTCAAGGAAAATAATTTTCAAATGTGTTTTTTTTTTTTTTTTTTTGGTTTGTTTGCCAAATAACCCTGTGTATGTGTCCACCCCTGCAACCCACCAACCCCCGGAAAAAAGTTTAGACTCAAGATTTTTTTTTTTGCTTTAACCCCTAATAGTACAGGTGCATCTCAATAAATTAGAATGTTGTGGAAAAAGTTCTTGTTTTCTTGTAAGTTATTTCAAAAAGTGAAACTTTCATATATTTTAGACTCATTGCACATAAAGTAAAACATTTCAAAAGTTTTTTTGTTTTAATTTTGATGATTAGAGCTTACAGCTCATGAAAGTCAAAAATCAGTATCTCAAAATATTAGAATATTTACATTTGAGTTTCAATTAATGACCATCCTTACAGAATAAATTCCGGGTATCTCTTGTTCTTTGAAACCACAATAATGGGGAACACTGCTGACTTGCCAATGGTCCAGAAGACGAACATTGACGCCCTCCACAAAGAGGGTAAGTCACAGAGGGTCATTACTGAAAGCTGTGGCTGTTTACAGAGTGCTGTATCAAAGCGTATTAAATGCAAAGTTGACTGGAAGGAAGAATTTGGGTAGGAAAAGGTGCACAAGCAACAGGGATGACTGTAAGCTTGAGAATACTGTCAAGCAAAGCTGATTCAAACACTTGTGAGAGCTTCACAAGGAGTGGACTGAAGCTGGAGTCAGTGCATCAAGAGTCACCACGCTCAGACGTTTTCAGAAAAAGGGCTACTAAGCCACTTGTGAACCAGAGACAACGTCAGAAGCGTCTTACCTGGGCTGTGGAAAAAAAAAACTGGACTGTTGCTCAGTGGTCCAAAGTCCTCTTTTCAGATGAAAGTAAATTTTGCATTTCATTTGGAAATCAAGGTCCCAGAGTCTGGTGGAAGAGTTGAGAGGCACAGAATCCATGTTGCTTGAAGTCCAGTGTGAAGTTTCCACAGTCAGTGATGATTTGGGCTGCCATGTCATCTGCTGGTGTTGGTCCACTGTATTTTCTGAAATCCAGTGTCAACGCAGCCATCTACCAGGAAATTTTAGAGCACTTCATGCTTCCTTCTGCTGACAAGCTTTATGGAGATGCTGATTTCATTTTCCAGCAGGACTTGGCACCTGCCCACACTGCCAAAGGTACCAAAAGCTGCTTCAATGACCATGGTGTTACTGTGCTTGATTGGCCAGCAAACTCTCCTGACCTGAACCCCATAGAGAATCTATGGGGTATTGTCAAGAGGAAGATGAGAGACACCAGACCCAACAATTCAGATGACCTGAAGGCCACTATCAAAGCAACCTGGGCTTCCATACCACCTCAGCAGTGCCACAAACTGATCACCTCCATGCCACGCCGAATTAAGGCAGTAATTAAAGGAAAAGGAGCCCCTACCAAGTATTGAGTACATATACAGTAAATGAACATACGAACATACTTTCCAGAAGGCCAACAATTCACTAAAAATGTTTTTTTATTGGTCTTAGGAAGTATTCTAATTTGTTGAGATAGTGAATTGGTGGGTTTTTGTTAAATGTGAGCCTAAATCATCACAATTAAAAGAACCAAAGACTTAAACTACTTCAGTCTGTGTGCATTGAATTTATTTAATACACGAGTTTCACAATTTGAGTTGAATTACTGAAATAAATGGACTTTTCCACGACATTCTAATTCATTGAGATGCACCTGTATATAGAAGATCACTGGTAACCAATAGCACAACCATTATAAAACAAATCAGAATTTCTTGATAATATTAAGGATGTTTCACATGTTGGGTGTGACATGGCTTGTTTTTATTTAACAAATATGGTTTTTTTATCCCAAGCAATGTAAATACGCAACATACAGAATTCATCCCTTATGTTCATCCATTTGGTTAGATCCTATACTAAAAGACAATTTTGGTGGTTTTATATATGGTTTCTTATAACAGAATCTTCCCTGATTTTCCCCCCAGTTTTTATTTGGCTGTTCGTAAGGAGGCTAACACTCGTCTAGTGGATGGTACAGGTCACAAGCCTCACTACAGCTTGCGTACTCTGTGCCGAGCTCTGAAGTATGTGGCCTCTGACCCCTGCTACAACATCCAACGTTCCCTCTATGAGGTAATATAATTGTCCTCATTGTTTCTGCCTGAATTTTTAAAGGGATAGTTCACCCAAAAATGAAAACGACCTTCGTTCATCTTCGGAACATAAATTCAGATATTTTTGATGAAATCCGAGAGCTTTTTGACCCTGCATAGACAGCAAGGGTACTACCATGATCAAGGCACAGAAAAGTAGTAAGGACATCTTTAAAATGGTCCATGTGACATCAGTGGTTCAACCCTAGTTTTATGAAGCTAGGAGAATACTTTTTGTGCGCTAAAAAAAACAAAAAAACGGCTTTATTCAGCAATTCTTCTCCCACGAGTTACCTTCTTCTGCCATTATGGAGATTACCACGACACATGAGATACTCTTGTGATACTTCCCATTATGGTGCAAGGGTGACACGGAAGAGAAGAATTGTTGAGTAAAGTCGTTATTTTCTTCGCACACAAAAAGTATTCTTGTAGCTTCGGAAAATTACGGTTGAACCACTGATGTCACATGGACTATTTTAACGATGTTCTGTTTCTGAGCCTTGAACGTGTCAGTTGTGTTGCTGTCTATGGAGAGTCAGAAAGCTCTTGGATTTCATCAAAAAAATCTTAATTTGTGTTCTGAAGGTGAACGAAGGTCTTACGTGTTTGAAGTAATTAATGACCATTAGGGTGAGTAATTCATGACAAAATTTTCATTTTTGGGTCTGACACATACTGAGTTGTGTGTGTTGGAGTAAAGTGTATGTTACATGTTGCCATATTGAAAGAACATTTTTCTGTTAATATAAAGACACGTGAACTTGACTTTCCCTGGGTATGGATGTTTCACACTACAGCAGAAGTGAGCAGCTTGATAAAACAAACTAGCCATGTTGTTTTGCTACATCATTATGAATAATGCTTTCTTTACCACAGCGTGTGATGTTGCTACGCTTGTAATCTAGACAGCTTGATTGATTATAATGGAAGCAATCTAGTTTTGTTACATCACAACACGCCGCTCTCATGAAATGTAGATTGGATGTCGAAGTCCCACCGGCACTGCATTATACAATGATGACTACTTCACCATTCAATCTGTACACAGTACACTGTATTTTGGAGTTTGTTTATTTACTAATATCACTATCTGTCTACTCCGTATAGGTTTCCAGCTTTTGCAGGTCTTAAATTTGCTGTCATAGTAGGAGAATAAATAAATACAATAAAATAATTAAAAACAGGTTAGGAGTTGTTACATTAGATGGTGGGTTTCTTCAACCTTTAACAGTGTCAATAAATTTAAATTCACATTTTTTTGAAAGCAAGGTGCTTTTTTAATATTAATTTTGGGCAACCAGGTTGTTTAAAGCTTAAAGACAATTTCTTTCGTCATCATTAGTTGCCACTCACCATTGACCAGCTTCATTTACTATACTATAGTTAATGCAACAAGTTTTAAACCAGTCATATGAGAAAGTGTTCTATATTTCTTTGTGTTGGACATAAACAATAGTCATAGAAATGTGTGTTGTGTGTGCATTGTGTAAAGAAAATAAAAACACCAAGTAAAGTATATTTATGTAGAGCTTTAATATCTTCTGCAGGGTTTCTGTTTGAGTTTTCTCACTCAGCTAGATCGCAGCTCTCACCCCCTTGTGCAGAAACTGGTGTGTCAGTACATACTAGGAGGAAATGTGAAATGTCTGAAACAGGTAATCATTTCAGAGCTACAGTTAGACACTTTGATCCATGCTAATGTTTGTTTAAAGGGATAGATAGATGTACTTTGTATGAAAAAGCTCCTGTGCTCTCTCTTCAGCCAATCCCACAGCCAAAGGACCGCGTGTGTGTGCAGATAGAGGAGTACTGGCTGAGTCAGGGTGACATGGAGCCTACTGTAGACCCCAGTTACATCCTCACACCCTCCGTCAAGCTCAACCTGAAAGATCTGGCACGGGTAGTGTCTGCCGGGTAGGAAAACCCACTCCTAATATGTCCCCTGTGACGTTCCATAGATCAATCCCACTGTCGATACATATTACATATGCAGCATCTTTCTGTGGGGGGTTCATAACTGTTATAAGAGATTTGATTCACTTTTAGTTCTTTGGGTAGTAATGATAATAACGACTGATCTGTTTTTGGTTTTGGTACCATTTGTATAGGACAGTTCAGACCTAGTGATCAATTGATTTCTGTATCTATATAGAGGTGACTTCAGGACTTTTTGGGCATCAACCTTTTCACATCAGATTTCATGATCTCCAGTAGACTTTTTCTGTACCTTTAGGGGCCAAATCAGAGAAACTCCACACTTCTGTATTTCTATATTGCTCGTAATTCTTTATCCATGTACAAGTAGTCAACAAGTAGTCCGTGATCTGTGTATTTGCTCACCCTACAATTGTTGTAATATATATGCACACACATACTCTGTATTCATTACATACTAGGAATAATTTTCCATCATTTTTACAGTTTCTTCTATACAAGACATTTTCTTTCCTCTGTTCTTGTGTGTTGTTTTGATGATTAGCATCCATCCAGTGCTCATTCAGGGGGAAACGTCTGTAGGAAAGACGAGTCTGATAAAATGGCTTTCAGCTGCCACAGGAAACCAGTGTGTGCGAATCAATAACCATGAGCACACAGATATCCAGGAGTACATCGGCTGCTACTCCTCTGATGAGCATGGCAAACTTGTCTTCAAAGAAGGTAAATAACCTTTGGTGCACACATTAGAATGAAAATGTGCAAGTATATTGATCTATTATAATGCTTAAATTGCAAACTAAAAGAATAAAAATTAAGTAAATACATGAAAATGGTATTAATTGCATGTTATTATAGGCCAGGCTTAAAATGCAACACTCACGGGGTCCTTGCTCTATCTCTCTACCCAAAAACGGGGCTAAAACAATCGAAGACCCTTGACTTATGCTAATGATATTAATCAAGTCTAAGTATTCACTGCCGTGTCAGATGGTAAATGAGATTGTTGTCTCTCTTAATGTGTAGTTCAGTGTTTGATTAACCTTATGTTTATGTCATGTTTTCATGTAAACAGCATGTTTGTTTTTTTTTTCCCCCTCAAGGCGTGCTGATCGATGCCATGCGGAGAGGTTATTGGATCATTCTAGATGAATTGAACCTTGCCCCCACTGATGTCCTCGAGGCTCTGAATAGATTGCTGGATGACAACCGGGAGCTCTTCATTGCCGAGACACAGGAAGTGGTCAAAGCCCACCCCAGATTCATGCTCTTTGCCACCCAGAATCCTCCTGGGCTTTATGGGGGCAGAAAGGTCTCTCAATAGATTTTTAAAAACTACCACTTGTTTGTTAAGCAGCCTTGCCTTCTTAACCTTTTGTAACCTATAATCTACAACAATAATGCAGGAACTAATTGGGAGGTGCTGATGTGCTGGATCTGAAATGACTGCTTGCGAAGAGCTCATGAATATTAATGCACTAAATTAGTTCAGTCTAAACATCCTGCAGGGTCTCACCCATGTGTCTTTCATTTTGTGTAGTTTCTGTCGCGAGCGTTTAGGAACCGTTTTGTGGAGCTGCATTTTGATGAGCTGCCAAGTGTAGAGCTTGAGAACATTCTCCATCAGCGCTGCACTTTGCCTCCATCCTACTGCTCCAAACTCATCAAAGTCATGCAGAACTTGCAGGTGCGCATCTCGTTTTGTTGCATCAGTTTATAAGAATCTAGTTTGAGAAGTACACGATTATATTTTTGATATGGTGGTATTTTTTTTTATCAGTCCTTACGTAGAGGTTCCAGTGTGTTTGCTGGGAAACACGGGTACATTACCCTAAGAGACCTGTTCCGCTGGGCTGAACGCTATAGGCTGGAAGAGCAGAATGACACCTCACGTGATTGGCTACAACATCTGGCCGATGATGGTAAAATCAAGTGACAAACTTTTGACCCCTTTGGAGTCCACTGCATAAATATGCATACTACATTTCAAAGGTTTGGTGTCTGTAAGATATTTTAAATGTTTATCTTATGTCTGTTATGTGCACCAAGGCTGCGTTTATTTAGTAGTAACACAGTAATATTGTGAAATAATATTATTACAATTTAAAATAACTTTCTCACATTTTGTTTAAAACGTAACTTATTCCTGTGATGGCAAGGCTGAATTTTTAGCAGCCGTTATTCCAGGCTTCAGTGTCACATGATCCTTCAGAAATCAATTTAATATGCTTATTTCGTACTCAAGAAACAGTTCTTCTTATTATCAATTTTGGTGCTTGTTTTCTGGAAACCATTGTACTTTTTTTAGAAATCAGTTCAAAAGAATAGCATTTATTTGAAGTTGAAATCTTTGGTAACAAATGTAAAAGTCTGTACTGCTGCTTTTGATCAGTTAGTGCCTCCTTGCTGAGTGAGAGGAACTGATCAATGAAAAGTACTGATTTCCTCCAAAGAATTTTACTGACCCCAAAATTTTGATGTAAAATTTGAACATTTCCAACTGCAATAATCATCGTGTTCACTCTTTCAGGCTACATGCTGTTGGCCGCCCGTGTCCGGAAGCCAGAGGAAGCGCTAACCATCCAGAACATTTTGGAGAAGCACTTTAAAAGGACTGTGAACCCAGATGCTCTTTTCTCTGAAGCTCAGGTCACCTCTCAGTTCAGTGAGTTTTTAAGCACAAACACAGTTTGACCGCAGAGGCACACCGCATTCTGACATCAGGTCGATGACTTTCAATTACTAATGTTGTTCTTACTGGTTGTTCCATCACATAAACAAATACCAGTAATACTGCACAGTTTAATAACAGTCCCTTAATAAGGCATCTTAGCAACCCTCACTACCAGCGTGTTCTTATATAATGCAGTTATTGAGTGTGAGTTTATCGATTGTAACTTGTGATGTTTATTTCCATCTATGCAGAGTTAAGATGGCAAATAGTTTCCATGAAATGTTAAATTCTTGATTTTGATGCTTATCTAAAGATCAGTTTGATTAGCTCACTTTATAACTAATGGCCAGATTGATTGTTTAGGCTGGCTCAGTTTGGTATATTGATGGTTGTTGATGGCTTGGCACTTGGCAGGCCCTTTTGTGGACAGCATTGCGGGTGTCCCTGAAGAGTTCGGTCATGTGGTGTGGACCCAGGGCATGAGGAGACTGGCTGTGCTAGTGGGACGAGCACTTCGTTTTGGAGAGTCTGTTCTACTTGTTGGGGACACGGGGTAAGCTGTGATACAGTCCCTAGTTGAACCTCAATGAGAGGGTTTGAAAATTTGACCTACGGCTATGTTGTAGTAGATAATTGGAAATAAAAGTGAAAGCTTCTTTTTTGTAGTTGTTTTAATTACATCTAGATGGTTAGATTAGAAATACTTTCTAAACATGTTTTCAGAAGTCTTGTCATGTTAATTTTAAAGACCTAATGAAACTGAAATGAGAGTTCCCTTTGACACATCTTAAAGTTAACAAAATGTAACTTGTCAGATTAACAGGTGTTTTTTTTTTTTTTTTTTTTTTCAAATATTACTGTAAATGTGGGGGACCAATGCTGACAAATATTGACATTGTGGGGGCCTTGGAGTAAAAAAAAAAAGTTGCCATCTAGCAATAACAAATAGAACACCTGTTTCATTTGAAAATATATGTCAGCACAGCAAACAATATTTGCCTTAAAAACCTTTAGTAGCTTAATTTAGTTATCAGATAAAAGAAGCTCAAATGGTTTACAAGTTCCCCTCCTTTACTGCAGCTGTGGTAAAACCACCATCTGCCAGCTGTTTGCTGCATTAGCTGGTCAGAAGTTCTTCTCTGTGAACTGCCACTTGCATATGGAGACATCTGACTTTCTGGGTGGCCTTCGACCTGTCCGTCACACAGGAACTCAACAGGTAATATTCATATTTATTAAGATGATTGAGTTTAAAGGGATAGTTCACCCAAAAATGAAAATTCTGTGGGAAAAAAAAAAAAATCCGAGAACTTTCTGACCCTCCATAGACAGCAAGGGAACTACCACAGTCAAGGCACAGAAACGAAGTAAGGACATCATTAGAATAGTCCATGTGACATCAGTGGTTCAACCATAATTTTATGAAACTACGAGAACTCTTTTTGTGCACAAAGAAAACAAAAATAACGACTTTATCAAACTATTTTAATGATGTCCTTACTAAGTTTCTGTGCCCTGACTGTGGTAGTTCCCTTGCTGTTTATGCAGGGTCAGAAAGCTCTCGGATTTCATCAAAAAATATCTTAATTTGTGTTGCAAAGATGAACGAAGGTCTTACGGGTTTGGAAGGACATGAGGGTGAGTTAATTAATGACAGAATTTTCATTTTTGGGTGAACTATTCCTTTGAAAATCTCTCAATTCCAGTCCTAAAATCAGACTGCCACCAGTTTATAGCTTATTCATCAATGCTGTTTTTTTACATGATTGTATTATGTTTCAGGCTGATGCAGAGGATGGCCGTCTGTTTGAATGGCATGATGGACCACTGGTCCTGGCAATGAAACAGGACGGCGTATTTCTAATGGATGAGATCTCGCTAGCAGATGACTCTGTGCTGGAGAGACTCAACAGGTGTGAATTGACAGCTCATTAGCATAAGCGTTTAAATTTTACTTTAAAAAGTTTTCAATTCAGTTTTGCTTGGAAAATTCAAAAACAGGCCTGAAACTACTTGTTTGCTTTGTTTCTAGGTAAAATTATTTGAAATTGTGCCACAAATGTGTAACTTTATCACATCAGAACAATGCGAATCACTTAATCTTTGTACATGTGTAATATTGGCACATCTGATGCCTAAAGTGATTATGTGACTGTCTGTGTGTCCTGTGCAGCGTGTTGGAGACTGAAAAATCTTTGGTGCTGGCAGAGAAAGGCAGCGGAGATGATGAAGATGTTGAGCTGATCATTGCCGGAAAGAAGTTCCGGCTTGTCGCCACCATGAACCCTGGAGGTGATTTTGGAAAGAAAGAGGTCAGTACATGGAAAATTAGCATGGCTGAGCAACATTATGTTGAGGTTATTAAATATTCTCTAAATAAGTGGATTGTGTTTGCATGGATGAAACAAGCAGCCAGTGGCACTGATGTGTTTGCATATGCACAGCTGTCTCCAGCACTCAGGAACAGGTTCACAGAGATTTGGTGCCCCCAGAGCAACAGTCGTAATGATCTAATGCAGATCATTCAACACAATCTGCGGCCTGGACTCTCTCTGGACCAGCATGACAACCAGGGTGAGTCACTCTGCACAGAGCAATCAATTATAAAAAGCCTTATTTCACACCCTTTGAAATAATTGAATCTGATTGGTCGATAGCTGGATTCTACAGTCAATAGCTTTGTGTTTTACCACTAAACTACATAGATGTTTGTTGTCCCTGGCGTCTCTTACACTATTCTAGTCTCATCATTGCCGTTCCTCTCTTCCCATCTCAGGTAAAGACATAGCAGAGCTCATGTTGGACTTCATCGACTGGCTGACCAATCAGGAGTTCGGCCGACGGTGTATACTAAGCGTGCGAGACATTCTGTCATGGGTGAACTTCATGAACACGGTATGTGAGCGGGACGAGGACGGCTTCATGACCATGGGGGAGCTGGAGGAGGAGGAGCCAGAATGGGACCTGAGATTGGACACCGTAACAGCCTTTATTCATGCTGCGTGCCTTGTGTACGTGGACGGAATCGGCTCAGGTGGGAGAAGAGCGAGCACAAACTGCCTTTTCCTGTTTTGGTACCGATTTACCACCAAAAGGAGTGAGATACACTACTGTTTAGATGTTTGCGGTCAGTAAGATTTTTTAAAAATGTTTTCAAAAGTCGTCTCTTAAGCTCAACAAAGCTACATTTATTTGATCAAATATACAGTATAACAGTCATATTGTAAAATACAATTTAAACTCTTTTTAATTTAAATATATATTAAAATGCAATTTATTCCTGTGATTGCAAAGCTGATTTTTCAGCAGCTGTAACTTTATTCTTGACATGATCTTTCAGAAATCATTCTGATATGCTGATTTGGTGCTAAAGAAATATTTTTCAGGGTTCTTTTATAAATATGAAGTTAAAAAAAACAGCATTTATTTGAAATAAAAATATTTTGTAACATTATAAATGTATATTGATCAATTAAATGCATGCTTGTTGAATAGAGGTATTCATTTCTTTTAAAAAGAAGAAAATCTTACTGACCCCAAACCTTTGAACGGTAGTTTATGTATTTAATTTTACAGATATAATATTCCTTACCATACTACTAAAGAAAACCTAAATCCTTCTTAGTGCGCTCATTTTTTCTTCATGGTACCAGGAACCACGGTGTCAGCAGCAGAGAATGCCCTGGTGGCACGGAAATTGAGTATGGAATACCTGGAGAAGAGACTGAGCAGAATTGCAGAGCTAGATGAGGAGATGCAAGATGCGCTCAGAGTCTATGACACTAGTATCCCCAGAGAGCCCCAGTGGGGCGAAGACTTCTTTGGCATTGACCCCTTCTACATCGCTGCAGGTGAGGAATCTTCCAAAATGTAAAAGTACATATATTAAAGCTGGGTGTTAAGGGGAAAGGAAAGGGGGAAAGGGAAATGGTGTGTGGCCAAGTATGGTGACCTATACTCGGAATTTGTCCTCTGCATTTAACCCATCCAAGTGCATGCACACAGTAGTGAACACACACCCGG
>JAFVLL020017282.1:0-15571 GCA_021397915.2 Tor tambroides
TGTTTCTGATTCAGGTGGCTAGTGAGGAGGAGCGAAGCAAAGAGGGCAACCAGAGCCCCAACAGTGGCTCCATCCAGGGCTCTCCTAGACGTGTGCGCTCAGAGACCTTGCTCATCGACCGTGTGGCTCCTCTACTGAGAAGGATGCGCCATAGTCAGAGCATGGGGCTAGACAAAAGACTGACCCCTGAACCCAAACCCACCATTGAACGCTTCCTTGAGGCCTAGTCAGTAATCCTAATAATCTTCCTTATAAATGTGAATTGGTCTCTAGAGACAATATAACAACTTCTCCTTCTTCATCTTATTAGTTTAGGGAAGCAACGTCCAGGTCTGCCCCAAGACAGGTCTGTCTGTCGGGTTGAGCAGGGCTCGTTGGAGGATGAGGAGGGTGCGGCCAGCAGCGGTTACGTTGCCGTCAACCTTAGCCCCGTCCCACAAGAGGGTGACTCACAGGAGTGGGTCCTAGTTGAGCTTGAGGGGGGTAGCGGTTCAGCAGGATCTAAACCGGATGAGGAGGAACGCTCAGGGATCTCACCACGCTCCTCCAGCCCCCTCGCCCTCCCTCGCACCTGGTCCGACCCCTTGCCTCAGCGCGCTAGCAGTCTGAGTGGTTCAGCAGAATTCCACACAGGCGTCTGCCACACTGGACCTCCATTCGTCAGACTACCAGGTTTGCCTGGAGTAATAGGCCTGGCTGGATTAAGAAGACTGCCCACAGTACAGCCTGGGTCAGTGGTCCTAAGCCGGACTCATCTTGAGCAGGTCAGTTTCTGATGTAGATGTATTAGCATTTCTAAACAAATAAGGTCACATTGTGAGATATACAGCAGGAATTGTGCGACAACAATTATATTATGACAACATTCCTGGTCATTCATTTTTACATAATACTGTAATTATGTCATAAAATACAGTGGTGGCCAAAATTGTTAGAACACCTGACAGATCTGAAAATATTGACTTTTTTTGCCTCCAAAACATGATTTCATTTCATAATATTCGTGAAACATGCAGATGGTTGCTCTGAGCACAACAAATATCAGATGAAGTGAGTCGTACTGTTTTTGTCCATTTTTAACTTTAATATTTTGGTATGTCCACCTTTTGCAGCAGTTACAGCAGCACATCTCTCTGGTATAATGTCAATATATTTCCTGAGAACTTCAACACTAATGTTATCCCATGCCCTCTGCAACTCAAGCCAAAGGTTTTCCTTTGAAAACTGCTCAATTTATTTTCCAACTTGCCCCAAATTTGGGGTTGAGGTCCGGAATTTGAGGGGGCCAGTTCCATCATTTTCAATGTTCCAGCAGATTCCTTCCATCGCAGGTAGTTCCAGAAATAGTTCGTTTTATGAGTATTGTAATGGCCAATTGAACAAAAACAACTGAAACCTCTTAAATATGCCTAGTGTTCTAACAATTTTGGCCACCACTTTATGTTTGATTGTGTATTGAAAACTGATTCTGTATTGAAAACTGTAGCAGTAAGCAGTGGTTGTTTATGGGTGCACTGCAGTGCTGTCACTGCAACATTACTATGTCTCGGATTTTGGCCAGCAACTTAGATTTATACATTACTGTATATGAAACACATCAATAGACCGAAAGTGAAGCTGACACAAAGCTCCAAGCTCAGAAAATCTCACCAGAGCTCAGCAGATGATGATACCACTAAGAAAAACAAATGTATAAGAGTTTTTCCCTGCAGAACTCCATTTATAATATCCTGTCTCTTAATGTTATTCCCCTCACAGTCATCCAAGGCAGTGCTACAGCCAGTTCAGTCTCAGCAGAAGACAGGAGACGACTCCCAGCCTGACAATCCATCAGGTCCTGCAGAAAAAGAGCACAACCACGTGCCAGCTCTTTCACCCTCTAAAAGCCCTAACAAGCCAGATGAAAACATTATCTCTGTCAAGGCCTCTGACAAGGATGTGGAGAGCGACTCGGGCTGTCCTGACGGTGGGCCGCCTTCAACCCCCAACCAGGGTGAGACGACTAGACACAGTGTTGATGCAGCTCCGGCATCACCTCGTGAACTCTCACCCCGAGCCAGTCGCATCCCCGTCCGTGACCTGGACTCTCCAACCCGTAGGGGTTTTCCAGCTCCACTTTCTCCGTCTCTGTCGCTGTCATGTGAGCACTTCCCCTCAGCGCTGCTGCGCGACAAGTTCACCTTCCCCACCGGTCTTCGAGGGTCAGACTGGCAGGTGGAGGAGCCACTCTCTCTGTCTTCCTCCTCAGGACCTGTGTCGAGCAAGAGTAAAATACCAAGACCCATAAGCCCCACACTAGTGCCGGATCAGCTGTCTGCACGATTTATTCCACGGCCGCCACCAGGCAAACCGCCCTTTCGCACAGGTGGCGAGAACAGGTGAGAGGAGCAAGAATGTATTAGAATCATGTACTAAGTTAGAAGGTTCCCTGTGTCAGTGTATTGAGTTGTATCTTTAAGGGCTGCATGCAAAAACAAAACAACCATCATAGTACACGAACACTCTTTTAAGCTGGTTCTTTATAGAGAATGAAAAACATCCAGAGTGAGCAATTTTTTAGTCAATTCATGAACAAATGATTCTTACAAACCTTTCTTTTTAGTGAATCCAAGACATACTAGATGAACAGGGTTGTCCAATTCACAAACAAATGACTCTTATGAACCCATTCTTTTTAGTGAATCAAAAACACAACCAGTGTAGTCTGATTCACAAACAAATGAGTCATTTCTTTTTAGTAAATTTAAAGACATGTATGTAGCAAGAGCATAGTAATCTGATTCATGAACAGTTGACTTTTATGAAGCTGTTCTTTTTTAGTGAATCAAAAACATACAGGACAATCAGTGTAGTCCGATTTTTGAAATGGATGACTTTGGTACTTTTAATGAAGAGTTTGAAATAGCTGGTTCTTTTAAGTGAATCAAAAACATACAACGTGACCAGTCTAATGTGGCTCACAAACAGTCAACTCTCATTCTCACCTGGTTCTTTTTAGTTAATCCAAAACAAGCAGCACAACCAGTGTAGTCCAATTCCTAAATATACGTCTACATGATCAGTGCGATATTGAATGTTACTGTCTTTTCAGACGTAGACGCTACCGCATTCGTGCAAGCAGCACTGGTGACACGGACCTCTTGGACAACCTCTCTCAGCTCATGCAGGAGCGAGGGGGATTGGCTGTCAGCACTTCACGTTACCAACGCACCACCGCCTCCTCTCTGCAGCGCTCGTTAAGCTCCTCGCCTTCCCGTTTTGAGGGGGGTCACAGCCAGTCACCAAGTAGCTGCTCAGCCTCCCCGCCTCCTCGATTCAGTGACTTAACAGTAAATCACGGGTCAGGGTTCTGCCCCAGAGTCAGAGCAGGAAGTCCTGAGAGCACAACCACAACAAAAATGAGCAAATAAAGAGAAAAGCTTGTAACCGATGGCGTGAGTGTTCAGTAATTTGACAACCGGTTTCAAAAGTAGCTTTTACCGTTTGATGAACTGTAGCGTTTTTACAAATGGTGTTTTGATAAGCAGAGAGATAAAGGACCAGGTATTTGCTGGTTGGTTGTGATTACTTGAAAGCATCACGTTTTGGACATTTTAGAAAAACATGAAATATTAACATGCTAAATGTTCCAGTGACGCTGTGTAACTTTCTTCTAAACAAATTGCCCATTGCATTTCATTGCAATCAATTTTATTTTTTGTTTATATTCTAAATAGTTTGTGCCATATATTCTTTTTCTTTTTGGTATGTAAATTATCTGTTTGTTTTTCATGTTTTTTTTTTGCACTTTCTGGTTTACATACCGTACATGTGTCAGATTTCAAACATTAACTATCAGTTGCTATCAGTGAGAATGTTTGAAATGTGAAAAAAATGGGGCTGCACTTAGTAACTCATTGTATTCTGTCAAACAGATGCATGTTTTGTAGGCACTAAAGATACTTTAGCCTTACATTTTAGCCACTATCATTTTTCTGTTTTTCAATCATTGGTCAAATCGTTAAAGGTTAAATGCTCATTTCAACAGATAGCTATCTATACAGTGTAATATCATTCACTTATAGGTACATCTGGTACAAGCAAGCATGTGTATATATGTATTTCAGGGAATGTATGTACTGTAAACTGTATCATCTATAGAATGTATTTATTTATTTATTGGATGTGGTTACGTACCTGATGATGTAGCTTTATTACTTGCTACTGAGTGAATTTGCCATCACATTAAGGGTCAGCAACCTTGCAATTGCCAAGTATAATCTCTTCCATGCCTGCAATATCATACTAACAATCCCTGTAAATAGTCACAACGACAGTAAGAAACTTACCGATATATTGCAGTGAAACACTATGGACCCTTAAAGAAACTCTTGATTCAAACACTATAGTCCCATTACCATATTACTACAATACATCAGCAAGATGTCTGTTTGATGAGTTGGCTGCTTACGCCAAGATGCTTCTGCGGTTTTTGGGATTGAATTCTCCATCATGGCATGTATTGAAAGTTGTCTGAGGAGTGCGAGACCCATGTGATGTACAAAGAAAGGGATTGTAGAGTCATTATCACGACTTCATTGTGTGGTGTGCAGCTAGAATAGTTGTTTTGTTCTGAATCATCTATTTTGTCCTCTGGAAGTACTTTTACTTTAAAAGCAACAGTATAGGCCCACAACTGTGGTACGACGGCTGGTTTATCTTAAGAATTGTACATAACCTGAACTGTATATAGATATAAATATATTAAGAAAAAGAAATTCCACCTCATGCTTCATGTACTGTATTTTGCTAACAAACATTTCAATCATGCAAAAAAGTTACCATGTTGGAATGTATATGTATTCATATCAATGGAATAAATAAGTACTCTTAAGAAGTACTCTTACTTGATGCTTGATATTGTGACAATATTATGCTGTCATTAGCTTAATAAACATAAAATGCATTGGTTCATAGTTTATTTAAACAAAGCATAAAAAATACTTTGTTGCATTAACACTGGAAATACAGTAAGACATATTTACTTTAAATGTGAGTATCAGTAATAATAAGCAGGAATCAGTTTTTTTTTTTTTTTCCTTGTATGTACCATTTTAAACATTTTATCTGTTGAATCCAATCTTGACTTATGTATTTCTAAGTGCTGCATAGAAACAAAAATCCTGTCTGTGGTTAACAAACTGATAATCTACTCAAACCTAACATTTCTTGGTCAGTCAACTAGATATTCCTACTGCAGAGTCAGACTCATATAATTGGCAACAGAGCAACATTATTAATATTAAGATGGGATAAGAGAAAGCATTTTAACATGGGAAATAAAACAACACTTTTATGGAAGCTTGTTTCTGCCACGAAATGAAACAGACAAGGTAACTGCAACTTTTTATCTCAAAATTTGGAAAAAACATCTGAATAGTGACATAAGTCTATTGTCTATTTTTTATGACAGCAGAAAACAAAATTTTCTTGCAATTATGGGTTTACATCTCACAATTCTGACTTTTTTCCCCTCAAAATTGCAAGAAAAAAGTCTGAATTGTGAGAGAAAATTTTGCAATTATATTTTTTATTTTTCTATTTGTGCTGTGAACCTTAGAGCCTTCCCTGAAGCAGTAGAAACAAAGAGCACAATGAATTCTGCGGTATACTCTTCTGGATTAAACGTGACAGCGAGTCGTTCTCCAGTGCTAAGCGTATATAAAATGTTGCATGTGTTATGACTCCATCATGCATAACCATGCTCTTTACAAAGAAGTCAATTCCCTGTCTCTGCGTCTGGGCAAATACTCTAGAACAGAGGCGCTGTTTGTCTGGGATCGTCTGGCAGCACACTGATGGAATCCTCTGCTTTTCCACACAACATGCACAGCATTGTGTATTCCTGCAAAATTGAATAACAAATAAGAAAATAAAAATTCCCTGTAAATGCCTAAACAAACAAACCAAAAAATCTTATTAATTTGCCCCACATTTTAGTATTTATGTACTATTTACATCAATTTTAATGTTTTAAACTTTTTGTATTGAGGGCACGGCTCACCTGATAGTCATCCACCACAGTGAAGGTGTACTCGTGTCTGGCTATGACATGATCACAGTTCTTGCACATATCTGAGGAAAAGCAAAAGCTACTGATGACAATTTTTACAGAATATTTACATACACTGAAGTCACGTGACTCACGCAGGTAAGTGACAATCTCCTCCTCATCTTCATTCACCATCGTCCTGTCGCTGATCAGCACAAAGTCCCGCTGGTGACAGTTAGCGCAGGCGAGAAAGTTCATAAGATATGACCCATTCTCCAGACAGGTATGACCCTATGCACATTAGAGAGGAAATAAATGGAGTTACAAGCAAAAATATAAGGAGTCGAACACTGTCAAAAAATATTCTTTTATTTATGCACACAACATAAACAACCCAAATACACTCAATTTCGTGCTATCGAATGGAATTTTTAGAAAGAGGTAAATGCCTAATGCAAGTACAGTTGGGCTCCAACTTTGGCTAGAAAACAACAACCAGCGCTGCATTTGCCTCTACACGCTTTAATGGCATTAAAGGAGCAGATAGCAAGTAATAGCAGAAGGATTCGGACAAATGTGCAGTCAGCATTGATCACGAACTCACCCTGTCAGGATACTGTTTCTGCACACAACCAGCACACATTTCGTATCAGACAAATTAAACTAATATATACAGTACAGATTAGAAACACTGAGACGCTTCCGTGTTCGTCTTCTTCTTCTTCGGTGAATTCTCTGTACGAACTTTAGTGTAGTGCCTCCATCGGTGCATTCATCACATCTGAGATTACAGCTAATAATGACTTTGAAAGTAAGTAAATAAATAAATGAGAACGGGGCAAAATCATTTCTAAAGTAAACTCCACATTAAAGGAGCTCAAACCATTTTATAGCATTTTGACTGTAAGGGCTAAAGTGAAATGTTTTAATTATTTATGTGCATATGTGCATTTTGCACATATAAATACTTGTAGCAGATTTGCACCAGAATTGTTCAGTAACAAACTGAACATATATTCTTTTAATTAATTGTAAAATGAATTGCAGCCACACCACTAGGGGAAGCATTCTCCAGTTCTCGCGATTTCTGTGTCAGTGCAAGAGCAATGTCTGCGCTTACAGCAGTGTTGCCATGTCTGCAGAAAATAAACGAAAAGTCGTTTATGAACGTATAAATTCATGAATTACACTGTCCCAACATACTTTTTCCGAAAGCTTTTTTAGTCTCATTTAAATTAAATTTGGTCGCATATTTGGACTTATTTTGATCAGAGAATCTGCATTTGTTGGACACTTAATAGCTTGTTTTTACGAGATCTGGCAACAGCATCCAGTCAACATGGACTGATTCAGCAAACACGTGGACGGGCATCGCAACACACTGAAAACTCACAGAAACTGTCTTTTTGAAAGGACTGTCTTTGTGACTGTTATCTCTTAAGATTGCTATAAAATTGATCAGTAATCTCTCAGTTTGTGATTATCTGTGGGTGGCCTGATTAATGTTCATGACAGGAGTCTTCCAGCTTGAGGGGAATGCTCTGAATGCCTAGCATCGATTAAAATTTATAAATATAATAGCTAGCTCTATTTTGTAACTCAAAACATTGTGTCCGTAGTGACTGTGAACGAGAAATTCCGGCTGGGTTTCTTTCATTTACGTTCAGAAACACCACAACGATGAGTAAAAAGACCAAGAAAACCAACGTTAACATTGGCATTAAATGTTTTATCTGCGGTCAGCAGTACAGACAAAAGGTTTGTATGTTTGTTTAACTATTTCTATTTGAAGCAATTGGGTGTTTTAATCTTATTATTTGTTGTTCTCTGTTGCGTCCTTAAACAGGGTATGGCCACTTTAGTATTGTGGCTTTGGATACATTAAAAACACAATAAATATCGTTTTGCCTTTTTTTTTTTTTTCTTGTGTAGGATATATCGAAGAACCCGCACCCTTTTGCGTTTTAGATTTTTATGTCATAGCCATGAACCATTATTCGGTATTTGCTAGTTTGTTGCAGATGCTATAACGGGGCAGGGTATTGTAGATATTTGATTGGACAACACGAGTGAGTGCAGGATGAGTCATCAATTTTTGGTATATTTTTTTTAATATATTAAATGCAATGCAATACTCAGTGTAGAGCACGGTGGAGAAAACAATGATGTGTTTTCATTTATGCCTCTCACTACATGAGTAGATGTATGTATGTATGTATATATTTTGTTTTTACAGGTTATAGATATGCATATGCATTCTTATTTCCACCATGAAGCAATTGAGAAGATCAAGGGCAGGTATGGAATTACACTGAACTGATTTTCATGTCTTTCTCAGCGATATAAACAAAGTAAGTTGAAATAAGCACTTTTGTTGTTGCAGCGAACAGCCGCATAAGTGTTGGGCATGTGATGTATCTGTGATGGGACTAGAGCAGTACAAGAAGCATATTGCCACCCACAACCACACACACAATCTTTTTAAACTCCGAAATAAAAGGCATAAAAGAAAACGTTTGGAATACAATATTGACATGACTGATAATGAATTTAAAACGCTTTTTGATCTAAGACAGCAAGACGGGTAAGTTTGTTACCTTATACATTAAAGACATGTATCTGTATTGCTAATATTTAATGCTGTTAAATTGGGATAAATTTGCTGTTTAAAATGAGTTTTTAATAATTTGTTTGTGTACTAGATCCAAAGATGAAAAAAAATTATTTTTATCCATTTAGGAATGAACAGAAAGATCTGGACAAATGTTCTATCTGCCTTCATCGTTTTCCTGAACAGGTCAGTAATTTTGTGTTTTGGTTGAGTAATAGTAGAAGTAGAGTAAATCAAAGTATAAATGGTAGAGTTAATAATGTACAGGACAGTACTGCCTTCCCTATGAGAGAAACAAAGTTGGATGGCGCCAGCAATATTCAGCTTTATAATTTTTCAGGGAATTAAAATCATATTATCAGTAAGAAATGCTTTTGTGTATGGTGTAATGGTGGACCTATAACTCGTTGTTGTTGTTTGCTTTATCAAAATGGAATGTTTTAGGGTCATTTTTAGGCTGTAATATTTCGGCCCATTATGGCTATGGATATAGATCTATTCTTTTATAATTAACTTTGTCTTTGTTGTAACAGGAGTGGGACAAACATATGCACAGTTCTATTCACCATCAGGCAGTTGAGCAATTGAAGGGCAGGTATGGAACTAAAAAGCGTTGTTTGTCATGCCCTACTTTAAAAGAAAGTTCACACAGAAATGAAAATTATTTTATCATTTATTCATTATTAAAAAATGGACAGGAAAGACTTTTATGATCTTACAAAAGATTTCTATTTCAAAATAAATGGTATTCTTTTGAACTTTCTATTCATCAAAGAATCCTGAAAAAAATGACTTTCCACAAAAAATGTTAAGCAGAAAAACTGTTTTCAACATCGATAATATTATGAAATATTTCTTAAGCAGCAAATCAGCATATTAGAATGATTTTTGATCAAATAAATGCAGCCTTGGTGAAGCTCCAGGAAGAGCTACGTAAGCCGCTTAGACATTCTGCTTAATAACTCCTTTTGACTTCCATGGAAAAAAGGCACAAGAGTAAGTAAATGATTACAAGCTGAACTTCATCTTTATTAATGCAATGTTCAGATATATGCTTTTCTTCTTACAGTGAACACGAGCATAAGTGTTGGGCCTGCGAAATGACTGTGACAGGAATAGCAGCGTTTAAGAAGCATATTTCCACGCAATATCACAAAATGAAGCTATCGGATTTGACGAAGAATAGAAAACTTGGAAAAAGTACAGTTGACTACAGTGTTGAATTTAGTGAGCTTAAAGACCTTTGTGCCCAAAGAGACCAAGAAAAGTAAGCTCATTGTCAGCTCATTCATGTGGTTATATGTTTAAATATACATCTTTTGAATGGCTGATGGTTGAATGATTCAAATGCATTTGCGTTGTCATTTAGGAGTGAACAAAAAGATCTGGAAAAATGTTCTATCTGCCTTCAACGTTTTTCTGAACAGGTCAGTAATTTTGTGTTTTGGTTGAGTACTAGTAGAAGTAGAGTAAATTAAAGTATAAATGGTGGAGTTAATAATGTACAGGACAGTACTGCCTTCCCTATGAGAGAAACAAAGTTGTATGGCACCTACAATATTCAGCTTCATAATTTTTCAGGGAATTAAAATCATATTATCAGTAAGAAATGCTTTTGTGGTTGGTGTAATGGTGGACCTATAACTCGTTGTTGTTTCCTTTCCCAAATGGAATGTTTTAGGGTCATTTTAGGCTGTAATATTTCGGCACATTATGGCTATGGATATAGATCTATTCTTTTATAATTAGGGGCCAAGCACCGAAAGTGCGTAGGCACCTATTGTATCCGTTAGCGTTCTTATTATTTTTCTTCCGCTTTGGAAGTCTATGGCAGCCCATAGAACCGATCGCGGTAAGGTTGTAAAATTTGGCACACTGATAGAAGACAGTTTCAATACTAACCACAGCAAATTTGGAGTGTCTATCTCAAACTATCTAGTGCCACCACTTGGTCCAAAGTTTCACTCATGTTTATGCTGATAATTTTTGAACCGTAAGCCACAAAATGAAAATTAATTTTTCCTCTGAATCCTTGGCTCAAGCCGAGTCGAATGAAGTCCAGAATGCAAAAATCGTAAGGTTTAGTTTTTTTTCGTTATTTTCAATTGTTTGTAAAACCTACTTTTTCGAACTTGTCCTAGACGGTTGATCCGATTTTCACCAAAATTGGCTCAGGTCATCTTCAGACAATGCTGGCAAAAAGTTATGGAATTCAAGTTGATTCGCTTAGCAGCTTTCTAATAATGAGCGAACAAATTCTATGAAAAGCATGCAAAAATGGATGCGAGGCGATATCTCCACAACGGTTTGGCGTATTGAGACCAAACTTGGTGTGTGTTATAACAAGCATGAACTGAGGCTACCTGCAGTGTTTCGGCGCCGTGCCACCTAGTGGTCAGGAGATATGAAAAAAGGCTATTTTTGCTTATTTCTGATTGGTTCGGCCAAAAATCACAAAACTGGTCTCTTTAGATTCGGTGCATCATGCCGAGTCGAACCATATCCAATTTTCCCATGTCAGCCATTTTGGGCATCGGCCATGTTGAATTTTGTTGTAAAATGCTATATTTTATGAACGCATTGACGTATCGTTATGAAACTTGGTATAGGTCATCAGCACGATGCCCTGAAGTAGCCTGAGAAGTTTCGAGGCAGCGCCACCTAGTGGTAAAATCAAATATTCACATGCTTATAACTTTGGGTGGGGTTGACTTATTTTCACGAGAGTTACATTTTTAGACTCTTGAATCCTTGCCAGGTCCAGCGATACCAAACTTGCCAGGTTTTGCCTTATGGTTTGTGCTACGTTGCATTTTAGCGCTTCAAAAACATTTGCCAATATCTTAGAAACCGTTACTCCGATCGACACGAAACCACCGTAGGAAATTCGGAAACATAGCGTGCCGGCTAAATGTTAATGCCCAATTGCCAAAATATTGATAGTAAGTGGCACAAAAATGCAAACAAGTCAACAGTCAGTCATTTTTCATCTACTCATATACAAATATGTCTATAACTCCAAAACAAAATTAGACATTTTCACCAAATTTGACACGCATATGTATGGGCATGCTCTAAGGACACGTAAAAAATTTGGTGGGATTTTGCCTCTTGGTGGCGCTATAACTGAACAAAATATGAAATTGCCATTGGCTACAATAGAGCATTATGATATAAAATGCTATATTTTTAGAATGCATTGGTGTAACATTACGAAACTTTGTATGTACCATTGAGACCATGACCTGAAAGTATTCAAAATGTTTTGAGACAGTGCCACCTTGTGGTCAAAAGTTATAATGAAATTTCAAATAAATGCTAATAGCTTTCTGTGAATATTGCCTATTGTAATGAGACTGGCATTAATAGCTTCCTTGGGTCATGCTGAGAACAGTGATACCAATGTTGCTGTAGTCAGCCAAACTTCCTGTCCGCCATTTTGATTTTCTTTAAAAACATACTTTTTTGAACTCCTCCTGGACCGTTGGTCCGATTTTCACCAAAATCAAATCATATCATCTTCAGACCATGCTGACAAAAAGTTATGGATTTTGTGTTGATAGACAAAACAGTTTTCCCATACCACAACAACGAATTTGAGGCGTGATGCCAAAATGACACTTGAGGCTGTATCTCTTCAATGCCTTGGCATATTGACATCAAACTTTGTGTGTGCCATTGTCACCTCACACAGAACACACCACATCGATTTGACAACGGTGCCACCTGTTGGTCAAACGTGATAAGCCAATAAATCATATTACTAGCAGTTTGTTTATGATTTTTCAGCCGTTTTGACTAAAATAATCCTAAATGGCTTCAATTACTCAATACTGCAGTTGGTCAGATGCTCCATGCTATGCTTAGCTCCTCATTTTGCCGCTGGAGTGCTTGGCTCCGTCATTGCTGCTTGCAGCTATAGTTAACTTTGTCTTTGTTATAACAGGAGTGGGACAAACATATGCACAGTTCTATTCACCATCAGGCAGTTGAGCAATTGAAGGGCAGGTATGGAACTAAAAAGTGTTGTTTGTCATGCTCTACTTTAAAAGAAAGTTCACACCGAAATTAAAATTATTTTATCATTTACTCATTATTTGAAAATGGACAGGAAAGACTTTTATGATCTTACAAAAGATTTCTATTTCAAAATAAATGGTGTTCTTTTGAACTTTCTATTAATCAAAGAATCCTGAAAAAAATATGAGTTTCCACAAAAAATGTTTGGCAGAAAAACCACATTGTTTCCACATTGATAATATTATGAAATATTTCTTAAGCAGCAAATCAGCATATTAGAATGATTTTTGATCAAATAAATGCAGCCTTGGTGAAGCTCCAGAAAGAGCCATGTAAGCCGCTTAGACATTCTGCTTAATAACTCCTTTTGACTTGCATGGAAAAAGGGCACAAGAGTAAGTAAATGATTACAAGCTGAACTTCATCTTTATTAATGCAATGTTCAGATATATGCTTTTCTTCTTACAGTGAACACAAGCATAAGTGTTGGGCCTGCGAAATGACTGTGACAGGAATAGCAGCGTTTAAGAAGCATATTTCCACGCAGTATCACAAAATGAAGCTATCGGATTTGACAAAGAATAGAAAACTTGGAAAAAATACAGTGGACTACAGTGTTGAATTTAGTGAGCTTAAAGACCTTTGTGCCCAAAGAGACCAAGAAAAGTAAGCTCATTGTCAGCTCATTCATGTGGTTACATGTTTAAATATAAATCTTTTGAATGGCTGATGGTTGAATGATTCAAATGCATTTGCATTTGTCAGTTATTTGGTCAATAGCATTAGTTTTGTGCTGTAAGACCTGTTGTTTCTTTCTTGTTAGATTTATGAAAAAGAAAGAGAAATTCGAGAAGTGGAAAGAAGCAAGAAGGCAGAAGACAATGAGGTTCATTCAGACAAGAAGCACAGCTGAGCATGGACAGTGTACAACACCTTTCATGTTGAATGAGGAGTTCGAAACTGACCAGTTGCCACCATCATGCCATTTCATGTCCTTTTGGGAAAATCAAAATGACCATCCAGCATCTATCCAGCATAACCAAAACTTGCCTTCACAGAGACAAGCGAGCATACTTGATATGGACAGATCAAATGGGCCACTTGTGAAAAGGCCTTGTCTTGAGAGACCATCAGAAAATATTCCTCAACAAATGTCTGCTCATGCCACTCTACCTAACCCTGATGGAAAAGGTACAGATGTTTGTGTGAACGACGTGACTCCAGAAACTGAAGATGATGCTGCTGCTGAGCAAACATGTGCCCCTGGACTGGTCCAAAGCAGGATGGAGGCCAACATACCCAACTTGACAGCAGAAAGGGGAGTTTGTTCAACACGGAAGGCAGCAACTGGGAATGAAGCTGTTGTTCTTAATCCTCCACTACACTCTCGTTCCAAAAAGTCTATGTTGAAAGTAAATAGAGCAGCATCACAAAGTGAACAGGGCATGGCCAGGTGAATAAATTATGAGTTTTATTTGCTTAAATTCTTTGAGACTCATTCTTTTATAGACTCTTGAGAGTTGGATCCAAGAGCATGTTTCAGTCTTAAAAGTCTTCCTGAAGGTCATTGCACACTGAGTCTGAAATTTTTTCCGTTTTTTCGTATTACTCATCCATTCCTATACAAATGCATGCTAGGGATGCGAAAACATGGAAAATCGAACCTGATCCAAATTTTTTTTCTGACTGACGAAAGTTTTGGAGGCAGTGTATAAATGTGATTGACACAACGTGAGGTCGTATTTATTTTTTAAGGTGTGAAAATTTCGGACTCAGTGTGCAATGACCTTAACCTTAGATGAAGATCTGTTGTCTCTAACATTTAAACTATGATCTCCTTAACATCTTTTTTTCCCTAGAGAATGCATGAGTGGACAAGAACCATACACAGGTTCTCTTCCGCCTGTATCTGTCCTGGCTGACATGTTCAAAAGGCAGGCTTCAGAAAATGAGTTGGAGATCTTCGAAAACGTTCGGCCTCATACTGTGCATGTTCAGGAAAACCAACCAAACGAGTGTGAGACCGAACAGGGAGAAACATCACTGGAGCATCACAGCAGCTTTGAAGCCATCACCTGCAACGTCCAGAAAACCAAGAAAAGAAAACAAGTAAAAGAGTTTTAGAGTGAAGTTGTATCAAATGCAATTATCTGGAGTTCATAGAAATGTATCATAGAGTTTTATTCATTTTACAGGACGATTCACATGATCTGAATCCTGAGACAAACAACAAAATATCCAGAAAAAGTGAGTATTCAGTTTTGTTTCTTATTTAAATAAATTTTGAATGGAATTATATTCATTTAAATTCTCATTTTATCAGTGCAAAAAATGCAAATTTAGATTTCCTATTTTAAATTTTATTAGGAGAATAAGTAAAATATGTTAAAATATCTTTGTTTCATATAACACAAATTAGTCACGATTTTTTTAATAAATGTTAAACCAGCTGTAACTGATAATTCAGCAGTGTCTCTTCCAGAAACAGACTAGTACATGTTATAATTGTTCATCTGTGTGTATATAATTCTCAGGAAAAGTGAATAAGTTGATATCGCTGTCATTGAAAGAAGAGGAGTTAAGCAGCTCTTTGGAGAATGTAGGTGAGCAGCTGTTCCAGGCATACTCCTCCCTGCAGAGCGCATACACAGAAGTTCAGCGTCTACTAGCTGTTAAACAAGAGGTACATGGTTGTTATATTAATCTGCATTACAAGCTCTTTACATACTTCATGAGCAGCTTTGCTTTTAGTAAGACAAAGATATTTTTTCCCAACTTTTCTTTTCTGTAGCCAATTTATACTACAATTATACTCCTAAAATGTATAATGCACTGTAGTGTGTATATATATATATATATATATATATATATATATATATATATAATGTAATAGAATATTAATTATACTG